>JASAUF010000019.1:0-260000 GCA_030180095.1 Magnolia changhungtana
TTAATCTCACACCACTTTTGGTGTCCCAACCAGTATCGGAATGCGACGATTCCTAAAGGTGTTTTAAAGAGCACTAACTCTTCTTTCAAATGAACCTAAAATTGACCCAATCCGACATATAACGGGGAGTTACAAGCATTTTATTCGCATCATGTGATTTCAAAAGATTAATGACCGAGATTGAGAAATGATGATCGAAGGCTTCTGGCATGGTTTTCAGGGTAGCAGACAGCCTCAGAATCAAAAGAGTCCTTCTCCGTTGTGAAATCTTATCCAGTTACCTTTCCAACGAGCTCAATATCGTCTAAATCTGACCTCCGATGAGGGAGTTATGAGGGTTTTCGATGTGGGGAAATTTCTGGACCATTTACTCTCACACCACTTTTTAAGGGCCAACCGGTCTCGGAATGCGACGATTCCTAAAGAAGTTTTATAGAGAACTGACTCACCTTTCTAATAAACCCAAAATTAACCTAATCTGACAAGTAACGGGGAGTTACAAGCATTTTACTCGCATCATGTGATTTTAAAAGATTAACGACCGAGATTGAGAAATGACGATCGAAGGCTTCTGGCACAGTTTAGGGGTACAAGATAGCCTCAGAATCAGAAGTGTCATCCTCCGTTTTGAAAACTCATCCAGTTACCTTTCCAACGAGCTAAATATCATCCAAATCTGACCTCCGATGAGGGAGTTATGAGGGTTTTCGTAGGAACAGGGGATGTGGGGAAAATTCCAGACCATTTACTCTCACACCACTTTTGGAGGCCCAACCGGTCTCAGAATGCGACGATTCCTAAAGGAGTTTTAAAGAGCACTGACTCACCTTTCTAATGAACCTAAAATTGACCTAATCAGACATGTAACGGGGAGTTACGAGCATTTTATTCGCATCACATGATTTCAAAAGATTAACGACCGAGATTGAGAAACGATGATCGAAGGCTTCTGGCACGGTTTTCAGGGTAGCAGACAGCCTCAAAATCAAAAGAGTCCTTCTCCGTTTTGAAATCTCATCCAGTTACCTTTCCAATGAGCTAGATATCGTTTAAATCTGACCTCCGATGAGGGAGTTATGAGGGCTTTCATAGGAACAGGGGATGTGGGGAAATTTCTAGACGATTTACTCTCACAACACTTTTGGAGGGCCAACCGGTCTCGGAATGCGACGATTCCTAAAGGAGTTTTAAAGAGCACAGACTCACCTTTCTAATGAACCCAAAATTGACCTAATCAAACATGTAACGGGGAGTTACGAGCATTTTATTCGCATCACGTGATTTTAAAAGATTAACGACTGAGATTGAGAAACGATGATCGAAGGCTTCTGGCACAGTTTTTAGGGTAGCAGACAGCCTCAAAATTAAAAGAGTACATCTATGTTTAGAAATCTTGTCTAGTTACCTTTCTAATGAGCTAGATATCATCCAAATCTGACCTCCGATGAGGGAGTTATGAGGGTTTTCGTAGGAACAAGGGATGTGGGGAAAATTCCGTACCATTTACTTTCACACCACTTTTGGAGGTCCAACCGGTCTCGGAATGTGACAATTCCTAAAGGAGTTTTAAAGAGCACTGACTCACCTTTCTAATGAACCTAAAATCGACCCAATCTGATATATAACGGGGAGTTACGAGCATTTTATTCGCATCACATGATTCCAAAAGATTAACGACCGGGATTGAGACACGACGATCGAAGGCTTCTGGCGTGGTTTAAGGGTATGATATAGCCTCAGAATCAAAAGAGTCCTCCTCTATTTTGAAATCTCATACAGTTACCTTTCCAACGAGCTAAATATCGTCCAAATTCGACCTTCGATGAGGGAGTTATGAGGGTTTTCGTAGGAACAGGGGATGTGGGAAAATTTCCGGACCATTTACTCTCACACAACTTTTGGAGGCTCAACCGGTCTCAGAATGCAACGATTCCTAAAGGAGTTTTAAAGAGCACTGACTCACCTTTCTAATGAACCTAAAATTAACCCAATCCAACATATAACGAGGAGTTATGAGTGTTTTATTCGCATCATGCAATTTCAAAAGATTAATGACCAGGATTGAGAAACGACAATCGAAGGCTTCTGGCACGGTTTACAGGTATGAGATAGCCTTATAATCAAAAGAGTCCTCCTCTATTTTGAAAGCTCATCCAGTTACCTTTCCAACGAGCTAAATATCGTCCAAATCTGACCTCCGATGAGGGAGTTATGAGGGTTTCCGTAGGAACAGGGGATGTGGGGAAAATTCGGGACCATTTACTTTCACACCACTTTTGGAGGACCAACCGTTCTCAGAATGCGACGATTCCTAAAGGAGTTTTAAATACCACTGACTCACCTTTCTAATGAACCCAAAATCGACCCAATCCGACATATAACGGGGAGTTATGAGCATTTTATTCGCATCAAGTGATTTCAAAAGATTAACGATCGAGATTGAGAAACAATGATAGAAGGCTTCTGGCAGGGTTTTTAGGGTAGTAGACAGCCTCAGAATCAAAAGAGTACTCCTCTATTTTGAAAGCTCGTCCAGTTACCTTTCCAATGAGTTAGATATCGTCAAAATCCGACCTCCGATGAAGGAGTTATGAGGATTTTCGTAGGAACAGGGGATGTGGGGAAAATTTCGGACCATTTACTCTCACACCACTTTCGGAGGCCCAACCGGTCTCGGAATGTGACGATTCCTAAAGGAGTTTTAAAGAGCACTGACTCACCTTTTGAATGAACCCAAAGTTGATCCAATCAGACATGTAACGGGGAGTTATGAGCATTTTATTCGCATCACGTGATTTCAAAAGATTAACGATCGAGATTGAGAAACGATGATCGAAGGCTTCTGGCACGGTTTTCTGGGTAGCAAACAGCCTCAGAATCAAAAGAGTCCTCCTCCATTTTGAAAGCTCATCCAGTTACCTTTCCAACGAGCTAGATATCGTCCAAATTTGACCTCCGATGAGGGAGGTTTTCATAGGAACAGGGGATGTGGGGAAAATTCCGGACCATTTACTCTCACACCACTTTTGGAAGCCCAACCGGTCTCGGAATGCGACGATTCCTAAAGGAGTTTTAAAGAGCACTGACTCACCTTTCTAATGAACCTAAAATTGACCCAATCAGACATGTAAAGGGGAGTTACGAGCATTTTATTCGCATCACGTGATTTCAAAAGATTAACGACCGAGATTGAGAAACGATGATCGAATGCTTCTGGCATGGTTTTCAGGGTAACAGACAGCCTCAGAATCAAAAGTGTCCTCCTCCATTTTGAAAGCTCGTCTAGTTACCTTTCCAGCAAGCTAGATATCTTCCAAATCTGACCTCTGATGAGGGAGTTATGAGGGTTTCTGTAGGAACAGGGGATGTGGGGAAAATTCTGGACCATTTACTCTCACACCACTTTTGGAGTCCCAACCAGTCTCGGAATGCGACGATTCCTAAAGGAGTTTTAAAGAGCACAGACTCACCATTATAATGAACCTAAAATTGACCCAATCCAACATATAATGGGGAGATACGAGCTTTTTATTTGCATCACACGATTTCAAAAGATTAACGTCCAGGATTGAGAAACGATGATCGAAGGCTTCTGGCACGGTTTTCAAGGTAGCAGACAGCCTCAAAATCAAAAGAGTCCTTCTCCATTCTAAAAGCTCATCTAATTACCTTTCCAATGATCTAGATATCGTCCAAATCTGACCTCCGATGAGGGAGTTATGAGGGTTTTTATTGGAATAAGGGATGTGGGGAAAATTCTGGACCATTTACTCTCACACCACTTTTGGAGGCCCAACCGGTCTCGAAATGCAACGATTCCTCAAGGAGTTTTAAATACCACTGACTCACCTTTCTAATGAACCCAAAATATACCCAATTCGACATATAATGGGGAGTTACGAGCATTTTATTCGCATCACGCAATTTCATAAGATTAACGACCGGGATTGAGAAACGACGATCGAAGGCTTCTGGAGTGATTTAGGGGTATGAGATAGCCTCAGAATCAGAAGAGTCCTCTTCCATTTTTAAATCTTGTCCAGTTACCTTTCCAACGAGCTAAATATTGTCCAAATCTAACCTCTGAAGTACGAGTAATGTGGGTTTTTGTAGGAACAGGGGATGTGGGGAAAATTCTGGACCATTTACTCTCACACCACTTTTTTATGCCCAACCGGTCTCAGAATGCAATGATTCCTAAAGGAGTTTTAAAGAGCACTGACTCACATTTCTAATGAATCTAAAATCGACCCAATCCGACATGTAACGGGGAGTTACAAGCATTTTATTCGCATCACGTGATTTTAAAAGATTAACGACCGGGATTGAGAAACGACAGTTGAAGGATTCTGGCATGGTTTAGGGGTACGAGGTAGCCTCGGAATCAGAAGAGTCCTCCTCCATTTTGAAAGCTCGTCCAGTTACCTTTCCAATGAGTGAAATATCGTCCAAATTTTACCTTCGATGAGGGAGTTATGAGGGTTTTCGTAGGAATAGGGGATGTGGCAAAATTCCGAACCATTTACTCTCACACCACTTTTGGAGGCCCAACCGGTCTCGGAATGCAAAGATTCCTAAAGGAGTTTTAAAGAGCACTGAGTCACCTTTCTAATGAACCTAAAATTGACCCAATCTGACATATAACGGGGAGTTACATGCATTTTTTTGCATCACGCGATTTCAAAAGATTAACGACCAGGATTGAGAAATGACAATTGAAGGCTTCTGGCACGGTTTACGGGTATGAGATAGCCTTAGAATCAGAAGAGCCCTCCTCCATTTTGAAAGCTCTTCCAGTTACCTTTCCAACGAGCTAAATATTGTCCAAATCTGACCTCCGATGAGGTAGTTATGACGGTTTTCGTAGGAACAGGGGATGTGGGGAAAATTCTGGACTATTTACTCTCACACCATTTTTTGGAGGCCCAACCGGTCTCCGAATGCGACGATTCCTAAAGGAGTTTTAAATACCACTCACACACCTTTCTAATGAACCCAAAATTGAGCTAATCCGACATACAGCAGGAAGTTATGAGCATTTTATTCGCATCGAGTGATTTCAAAAGATTAACGATCGAGATTGAGAAATGATGATAGAAGGCTTTTAACAGGGTTTTAAGGGTAGCAGACAGCCTCAGAATCAAAAGTACTCTGCTATTTTGAAAGCTCGTCTAGTTACCTTTCCAATGAGTTAGATATCGTCGAAATCCGACCTCCGATGAGGGAGTTATGTGGGTTTTCGTAGGAACAGGGGATGTGCGGAAAATTTTGGACCATTAATCTCACACCACTTTCGGAGGCCCAACCGGTCTCAGAATGTGACAATTCCTAAAGCAGTTTTAAAGAGCACTGACTAACCTTTCTAATTAACCCAAAATTGACCCAATCCGACATGTAACGGGGAGTTACGTGCATTTTATTCACATCACGCGATTTCAAAAGATTAACGACCGGGATTGAGAAATGACGATTGAAGGCTTCTGGCAGGGTTTAAGGGTACGAGATAGCCTAAGAATTAGAAGAGTCCTTCGTTTTAAAAGCACATCCTGTTACCTTTCCAACGAGCTAAATATCGTCCAAATTTGACCTTCGATGAGGGAGTTATGACGGTTTTCGTAGGAACAGGGGATGTGGGGAAATTTCCGGACCATTTACTCTCACACCACTTTTGGAGGCCCAACCGATCTCGGAATGCGATGATTCCTAAAGGAGTTTTAAAGAGCACTGACTAACCTTTCTAATGAACCTAAAGTTGACCCAATTAGACATGTAACGGGGAGTTACGAGCGTTTTATTCGCATCACGTGATTTCAAAAGATTAACGATCGAGATTGAGAAACGATGATCGAAGGCTTCTGGCACAGTTTTTAGGGTAGAAGACAGCCTTAGAATCAAAAGAGTCCTTCTCCATTTTGAAAGCTAGTCCAGTTACCTTTCCAACGAGCTAGATATCATCTAAATCCGACCTCCGATCAGGGAGTTATGATGGTTTTCGTAGGAACAGGGGATGTGGGGAAAATTCTGGACCATTTACTCTCACACCACTTTTGGAAGCCCAACCGGTCTCGGAATGCGACGATTCCTAAAGGAGTTTTAAAGAGCACTAACTCACCTTTCTAATAAACCCAAAATTGACCCAGTCAGACATATAAAGGGGAGTTATGAGCGTTTTATTCACATCACATGATTTCAAAAGATTAACGACCAAGATTGAGAAACGATGATCGAATGCTTCTGGCATGGTTTTCAGGGTACTAGAAAGCCTCAGAATCAAAAGTGTCCTCCTCCATTTTAAAATATCATCCAGTTACCTTTCTAACGAGCTAGATATCTTCCAAATCTGACCTCTGATGAGGGAGTTATGAGGGTTTTCGTAGGAACAGGGGATGTGGGGAAAATTCTGGACCATTTACGCTCACACCCACTTTTGGAGGCCTAAACGGTTTAAGAATGCGACGATTCTAAAGGAGTTTTAAAGAGCACGACTCACCTTTCTAATGAACCCAAAATTAACCCAATCTGGCATATAACAGGGAGTTATGAGTGTTTTATTCGCATCATGCGATTTCAAAAGATTAACGACCGGGATTGAGAAATGACGATCGAAGGCTTCTAGCACGGTTTAGGTGTACCTGATAGCCTCAGAATCAGAAGAGTCCCCCTCCATTTTAAAATCTCATCCGTTACCATTCCAACGAGCTAAATATCGTCCAAATCTGACCTCCGATGACGGAGTTATGAGGGTTTTCGTGGGAATAGGGGAAAATTCTGGACTATTTACTCTCACCCCACTTTTGGAGGCCTAAACGGTCTCAGAATGCGATGATTCTAAAGGAGTTATGAAGAGCACTGACACACCTTTCCAATGAACTAAAAATCCACCCAATCTGACAAATAACGAGGGAGTTATGAGCATTTTTTTCGCATTACACGTTTTCGAAAGATTAACCACCGCGATTGAGAAACGATGATCGAAGGCTTCTGGCGCACTTTCGGGACACCAGACAGCCTCAGAATGAGAAGAGTCCTTCTCCGTTTTGAAATCTTGTCCAGTTACCTTTCCAACGATCAAAACATCGTCCAAATTTGACCTCCGATGAGGGAGTTATGAGGGTGTTGGTGGGAACAGGGGATGTTAGAAAAACTCCAGACCATTTACTGTTACCTAACTTTTGGAGCCCTAAATGGTCTCAGAATGCGATGATTCCTAAAGCAGTTTCAAAGAGCACTGACACACCTTTCCAACGAACTACAAATCCACCCAATCCAATAAATAATGAAGGAGTTACGAGCGTTTTATTCGTATTACGCATTTTCGAAAGATTAACCACCGCGATTGAGAAACGACAATCGAAGGCTTCGCGCGCTTTCGGGACACACGCATGACCTCGGAATGAGAAGAGTCCTCCTCCATTTTGAAAGCTCGTCTAGTTACCTTTCCAACGATCTAAACATCGTCCAAATCCGACCCTCGATGAGGGAGTTATGAGGGTTAGTAGTGGGAATGGGGATGTGGGGAAAAACTCGGACCATTTACGGTCACCCCACTTTTAGAGCCCTAAATGGTCTCAGAATGCGATGATTCCTAAAGCAGTTTCGAAGAGCACTGACACACCTTTCCAACGAACTAAAAATCGACCCAATCCGACAAATAACGAGGAGTTACGAGCATTTTATTCGCATCACGCATTTTTGAAAGACTAACCACCGCGATTGAGAAACGACAATCGAAGGCTTCTGTAGCGCTTTCGGGACACAAGACAGCCTCGGAATGAGAAGAGTCCTCATCCATTTTTAAAGCTCGTCGTTACCATTCCAACGATCTAAACATCGTCCAAATCCGACCTCGATGAGGGAGTTATGAGGGTTTTAGTGGGAATGGGGATGTCGGGAAAACTGGACCATTTACTGGTCACCCCACTTTTGGAGCCTAAATGGTTTCAGAATGCGATGATTCTAAAGCAGTTACGAAGAGCACTGACACACCTTTCCAATGAACTAAAAATCCACCCAATCCGACAAATAACGAGGGAGTTACGAGCATTTTATTCGCATCACGCATTTTAAAGACTAACCACCGCGATTGAGAAACGACGATCGAAGGCTTCGAAAGGCGCGATTTAGGGGACACAAGACAGATGAGCCTCTCGGAATGAGAAGAGTCCTCTCATCCATTTTTCGAAAGCTCTTGTCCAGTTACCATTCCAACGATCTAAACATCGTCCAAATCGACCTTCGATGAGGGAGTTATGAGGGTTTTAGTGGGAATGGGGATGTCGGAAAACTCCAGACCATTTACGGTCACCCCACTTTTGGAGGCCTAAACGGTTTAAGAATGCGATGATTTCTAAAGCAGTTACGAAGAGCACTGACACACCTTTCCAATGAACTAAAAATCCACCCAATCCGACAAATAACGAGGGAGTTACGAGCGTTTTATTCGGATCAAGCGTTTTTGAAAGATTAACCACCGCGATTGAGAAACGACAGTCGAAGGCTTCTGGTGTGCTTTCGGGACAACAGACAGACTCGGAATGAGAAGAGTCCTACTCCGTTTTGAAAGCTCGTCCAGTTACATTTCCAACGATCTAAACATCGTCCAAATCTGACCTCCGATGAGGGAGTTATGAGGGTGTTGGTGGGAACAGGGGATGTCAGAAAAACTCCAGACCATTTACTGTTACCTAACTTTTGGAGCCCTAAATGGTCTCAGAATGCGATGATTCCTAAAGCAGTTTCGAAGAGCACTGACACACCTTTCCAACGAACTACAAATCCACCCAATCCAATAAATAATGAAGGAGTTACGAGCGTTTTATTCGTATTACGCATTTTCGAAAGATTAACCACCGCGATTGAGAAACGACAGTCGAAGGCTTCTGGTGCGCTTTTGGGACACCAGACAGACTCAGAATGAGAAGAGTCCTACTCCGTTTTAAAAGCTCGTCTAGTTACAATTCCAACGATCTAAACATTGTCCAAATCCGACCTTCGATGAGGGAGTTATGAGGGTTTTAGTGGGAATGGGGATGTCGGAAAAACTGGACCATTTATGGTCACCCCACTTTTGGAGGCCTAAACGGTTTCAGAATGTGACGATTTCTAAAGCAGTTACGAAGAGCACTGACACACCTTTCCAATGAACTAAAAATCCACCCAATCCGACAAATAACGAGGGAGTTACGAGCATTTTATTCGCATCGCGTTTTGAAAGACTAACCACCGCGATTGAGAAACGACAATCGAAGGCTTCGACATGCGCTTTCGGGACACCAGACAGCCTCGGAATGAGAAGAGTCCTTCATTTTGAAAGCTCGTCCAGTTACCATTCCAACGATCTAAACATCGTCCAAATCCGACCTCCGATGAGGGAGTTATGAGGGTTTTAGTGGGAACGGGGGATGTTAGAAAAACTCCAGACCATTTATGGTCACCCCACTTTTGGAGGCTTAAACGGTTTCAGAATGTGATGATTCCTAAAGCAGTTTCGAAGAGCACTGACACACCTTTCCAACGAACTAAAAATCGACCCAATCCGACAAATAACGAGGGAGTTACGAGCATTTTATTCGCATCACGCGTTTTCAAAAGATTAACCACCGCGATTGAGAAACGACAATCGAAGGCTTCTGGCGCACTTTCGGGACACCAGACAGCCTCAGAATGAGAAGAGTCCTACTCCATTTTGAAAGCTCGTCCAGTTACCATTCCAACGATCTAAACATCGTCCAAATCCGACCTCCGATGAGGGAGTTATGAGGGTTTTAGTGGGAATGGGGGATGTCGGAAAAACTCCAGACCATTTATGGTCACCCCACTTTTGGAGGCCTAAACGGTTTCAGAATGCGACGATTTCTAAAGCAGTTACGAAGAGCACTGACACACCTTTCCAATGAACTAAAAATCCACCCAATCTGACAAATAACGAGGGAGTTACGAGCATTTTATTCGCATCACGCGTTTTCGAAAGACTAAACCACCGCGATTGAGAAACGACAATCGAAGGCTTCGTGCGCTTTCGGGACAAGACAAGCCTCGGAATGAGAAGAGTCATCCGTTTTGAAAGCTCGTCCAGTTACCATTCCAACGATCTAAACATCGTCCAAATCCGACCTTCGATGAGGGAGTTATGAGGGTTTTAGTGGGAATGGGGGATGTCGGAAAAACTCCAGGCCATTTACGGTCACCCCACTTTTGGAGGCCTAAACGGTTTCAGAATGCGACGATTTCTAAAGCAGTTACGAAGAGCACTGACACACCTTTCCAATGAACTAAAAATCCACCCAATCCGACAAATAACGAGGGAGTTACGAGCATTTGATTCGCATCACGCGTTTTCGAAAGACTAACCACCGCGATTGAGAAACGACAATCGAAGGCTTCTGTCGCGCTTTCGGGACACCGGGCAGCCTCGGAATGAGAAGAGTCCTCATCCGTTCTGAAAGCTCGTCCAGTTACCATTCCAACGATCTAAACATCGTCCAAATCCGACCTTCGATGAGGGAGTTATGAGGGTTTTAGTGGGAATGGGGGATGTCGGAAAAACTCCAGACCATTTACGGTCACCCCACTTTTGGAGCCTAAACGGTTTCAGAATGCGATGATTTCTAAAGCAGTTACGAAGAGCACTGACACACCTTTCCAATGAACTAAAAATCCACCCAATCCGACAAATAACGAGGGAGTTACGAGCGTTTTATTCGGATCAAGCGTTTTTGAAAGATTAACCACCGCGATTGAGAAACGACAATCGAAGGCGTCAGCGCTTTCGGGACACAAGCGAGCCTCGGAATGAGAAGAGTCCTCATCCGTTTTGAAAGCTCGTCAGTTACCATTCCAACGATCTAAACATCGTCCAAATCCGACCTTCGATGAGGGAGTTATGAGGGTTTTAGTGGGAATGGGGATGTCGGAAAAACTCCAGGCCATTTACGGTCACCCCACTTTTGGAGGCCTAAACGGTTTCAGAATGCGACGATTTCTAAAGCAGTTACGAAGAGCACTGACACACCTTTCCAATGAACTAAAAATCCACCCAATCCGACAGATAACGAGGGAGTTACGAGCATTTGATTCGCATCACGCGTTTTCGAAAGACTAACCACCGCGATTGAGAAACGACAATCGAAGGCTTCTGTCGCGCTTTCGGGACACAAGACAGCCTCGAATGAGAAGAGTCCTCATCCCTTCTGAAAGCTCGTCCAGTTACCATTCCAACGATCTAAACATCGTCCAAATCCGACCTTCGATGAGGGAGTTATGAGGGTTTTAGTGGGAATGGGGGATGTCGGAAAAACCAGACCATTTACGGTCACCCCACTTTTGGAGGCCTAAACGGTTTCAGAATGCGACGATTTCTAAAGCAGTTACGAAGAGCACTGACACACCTTTCCAATGAACTAAAAATCCACCCAATCCGACAAATAACGAGGGAGTTACGAGCATTTGATTCGCATCACGCGTTTTCGAAAGACTAACCACCGCGATTGAGAAACGACAGTCGAAGGCTTCGTCGTGCGCTTTCGGGACACCAGACAGCCTCGGAATGAGAAGATTCCTACTTCGTTTTGAAATCTCGTCCAGTTACAATTCCAACGATCTAAGCATCGTCCAAATCCGACCTCCGATGAGGGAGTTATGAGGGTTTTAGTGGGAATGGGGGATGTCGGAAAAACTCTAGACCATTTATGGTCACCCCACTTTTGGAGGCCTAAACGGTTTCAGAATGCAATGATTTCTAAAGCAGTTATGAAGAGCACTGACACACCTTTCCAATGAACTAAAAATCCACCCAATCCGACAAATAACGAGGGAGTTACGAGCATTTTATTCGCATCACGCGTTTTCGAAAGATTAACCACCGCGATTGAGAAACGACAATCGAAGGCTTCTGTCGCGCGCTTCGGGACACAGACAAAGAGCCTCGGAATGAGAAGAGTCCTCATCCGTTTGAAAGCTCGTCCAGTTACCATTCCAACGATCTAAACATCGTCCAAATCCGACCTTCGATGAGGGAGTTATGAGGGTTTTAGTGGGAATGGGGATGTCGGAAAAACTCCGGACCATTTACGGTCACCCCACTTTTGAGGCCTAAACGGTTTAAGAATGCGACGATTTCTAAAGCGATTTTACGAAGAGCACCGACACACCTTTCCAATGAACTAAAAATCCACCCAATCCGACAAATAACGAGGGAGTTACGAGCATTTTATTCGCATCACGCGTTTTGAAAGACTAACCACCGCGATTGAGAAACGACAATCGAAGGCTTCAGCGCTTTCGGGACACAAGACAGCCTCGGAATGAGAAGAGTCCTCATCCGTTTTGAAAGCTCGTCGATTACCATTCCAACGATCTAAACATCGTCCAAATCCGACCTTCGATGAGGGAGTTATGAGGGTTTTAGTGGGAATGGGGATGTCGGAAAAAACCGGACCATTTACGGTCACCCCACTTTTGGAGGCCTAAACGGTTTAAGAATGCGATGCGATTTCTAAAGATTTACGAAGAGCACTGACACACCTTTCCAATGAACTAAAAATCCACCCAATCTGACAAATAACGAGGGAGTTACGAGCATTTTATTCGCATCACGCGTTTTCGAAAGACTAACTACCGCGATTGAGAAACGACAATCGAAGGCTTCTGTAGCGCTTTCGGGACACAAGACAGCATCGGAATGAGAAGAGTCCTCATCCGTTCTGAAAGCTCGTCCAGTTACCATTCCAACGATCTAAACATCGTCCAAATCCGACCTTCGATGAGGGAGTTATGAGGGTTTTAGTGGGAATGGGGGATGTCGGAAAAACTCCAGACCATTTACGGTCACCCCACTTTTGGAGGCCTAAACGGTTTAAGAATGCGATGATTTCTAAAGCAGTTACGAAGAGCACTGACACACCTTTCCAATGAACTAAAAATCCACCCAATCCGACAAATAACGAGGGAGTTACGAGCGTTTTATTCGGATCAAGCGTTTTTGAAAGATTAACCACCGCGATTGAGAAACGACAGTCGAAGGCTTCTGGTGCGCTTTCGGGACAACAGACAGACTCGGAATGAGAAGAGTCCTACTCCGTTTTGAAAGCTCGTCCAGTTACATTTCCAACGATCTAAACATCGTCCAAATCTGACCTCCGATGAGGGAGTTATGAGGGTGTTGGTGGGAACAGGGGATGTCAGAAAAACTCCAGACCATTTACTGTTACCTAACTTTTGGAGCCCTAAATGGTCTCAGAATGCGATGATTCCTAAAGCAGTTTCGAAGAGCACTGACACACCTTTCCAATGAACTAAAAATCCACCCAATCCGATAAATAACGAGGGAGTTACGAGCATTTTATTCGCATCATGCATTTTCGAAAGACTAACCACCGCGATTGAGAAACGACAATCGAAGGCTTCTGTCGTGCTTTCGGGACACAAGACAGCCTCGGAATGAGAAGAGTCCTTATCCATTCTGAAAGCTCGTCCAGTTACCATTCCAACGATTTAAACATCGTCCAATTCCGACCTTCGATGAGGGAGTTATGAGGGTTTTAGTGGGAATGGGGGATGTCGGAAAAACTCCAGACCATTTACGGTCACCCCACTTTTGGAGGCCTAAACGGTTTAAGAATGCGACGATTTCTAAAGCAGTTACGAAGAGCACTGACACACCTTTCCAATGAACTAAAAATCCACCCAATCCGACAAATAACGAGGGAGTTACGAGCGTTTTATTCGGATCAAGCGTTTTTGAAAGATTAACCACCGCGATTGAGAAACGACAGTCGAAGGCTTCTGGTGCGCTTTCGGGACACAAGACAGCCTCGGAATGAGAAGAGTCCTCATCCGTTCTGAAAGCTCGTCCAGTTACCATTCCAACGATCTAAACATCGTCCAAATCCGACCTTCGATGAGGGAGTTATGAGGGTTTTAGTGGGAATGGGGGATGTCGGAAAAACTCCAGACCATTTACGGTCACCCCACTTTTGGAGGCCTAAACGGTTTAAGAATGCGATGATTTCTAAAGCAGTTACGAAGAGCACTGACACACCTTTCCAATGAACTAAAAATCCACCCAATCCGACAAATAACGAGGGAGTTACGAGCATTTTATTCGCATCACGCGTTTTCGAAAGACTAACTACCGCGATTGAGAAACGACAATCGAAGGCTTCTGTAGCGCTTTCGGGACACAAGACAGCCTCGGAATGAGAAGAGTCCTCATCCGTTCTGAAAGCTCGTCCAGTTACCATTCCAACGATCTAAACATCGTCCAAATCCGACCTTCGATGAGGGAGTTATGAGGGTTTTAGTGGGAATGGGGATGTCGGAAAAACTCCAGACCATTTACGGTCACCCCACTTTTGGAGGCCTAAACGGTTTCAGAATGCGACGATTTCTAAAGCAAGTTTTACGAAGAGCACTGACACACCTTTCCAATGAACTAAAAATCCACCCAATCCGACAAATAACGAGGGAGTTACGAGCATTTTATTCGCATCACGCGTTTTGAAAGACTAACCACCGCGATTGAGAAACGACAATCGAAGGCTTCGTCGCGCTTTCGGGACACAACGGACTCGGAATGAGAAGAGTCCTCTTCTGAAAGCTCGTCCAGTTACCATTCCAACGATCTAAACATCGTCCAAATCCGACCTTCGATGAGGGAGTTATGAGGGTTTTAGTGGGAATGGGGGATGTCGGAAAAACTCCAGGCCATTTACGGTCACCCCACTTTTGGAGGCCTAAACGGTTTCAGAATGCGACGATTTCTAAAGCGTTTCGAAGAGCACTGACACACCTTTCCAATGAACTAAAAATCCACCCAATCCGACAAATAACGAGGGAGTTACGAGCATTTTATTCGCATCACGCGTTTTCGAAAGACTAACCACCGCGATTGAGAAACGACAATCGAAGGCTTCTGTCGCGCTTTCAGGACACAAGACAGCATCGGAATGAGAAGAGTCCTCATCCGTTCTGAAAGCTCGTCCAGTTACCATTCCAACGATCTAAACATCGTCCAAATCCGACCTTCGATGAGGGAGTTATGAGGGTTTTAGTGGGAATGGGGGATGTCGGAAAACTCCAGACCATTTACGGTCACCCCACTTTTGGAGGCCTAAACGGTTTAAGAATGCGACGATTTCTAAAGCGATTCTACGAAGAGCACCGACACACCTTTCCAATGAACTAAAAATCCACCCAATCCGACAAATAACGAGGGAGTTACGAGCATTTTATTCGCATCACGCGTTTTGAAAGACTAACCACCGCGATTGAGAAACGACAATCGAAGGCTTCTGTAGCGCTTTCGGGACACAAGACAGCCTCGGAATGAGAAGAGTCCTCATCCGTTTGAAAGCTCGTCCAGTTACCATTCCAACGATTTAAACATCGTCCAATTCCGACCTTCGATGAGGGAGTTATGAGGGTTTTAGTGGGAATGGGGGATGTCGGAAAAACTCCAGACCATTTACGGTCACCCCACTTTTGGAGGCCTAAACGGTTTAAGAATGCGATGATTCCTAAAGCAGTTTCGAAGAGCACTGACACACCTTTCCAACGAACTACAAATCCACCTAATCCAATAAATAAGGAGGGAGTTACGAGCGTTTTATTCGTATTACGCATTTTCGAAAGACTAACCACCGCGATTGAGAAACGACAATCGAAGGCTTCTGTCGCGCTTTCGGGACACAAGACAGCCTCGGAATGAGAAGAGTCCTCATCCGTTCTGAAAGCTCGTCCAGTTACCATTCCAACGATCTAAACATCGTCCAAATCCGACCTTCGATGAGGGAGTTATGAGGGTTTTAGTGGGAATGGGGGATGTCGGAAAAACTCCAGGCCATTTACGGTCACCCCACTTTTGGAGGCCTAAACGGTTTCAGAATGCGACGATTTCTAAAGCAGTTACGAAGAGCACTGACACACCTTTCCAATGAACTAAAAATCCACCCAATCCGACAAATAACGAGGGAGTTACGAGCATTTGATTCGCATCACGCGTTTTCGAAAGACTAACCACCGCGATTGAGAAACGACAATCGAAGGCTTCTGTCGCGCTTTCGGGACACCGGGCAGCCTCGGAATGAGAAGAGTCCTCATCCGTTCTGAAAGCTCGTCCAGTTACCATTCCAACGATCTAAACATCGTCCAAATCCGACCTCCGATGAGGGAGTTATGAGGGTTTTAGTGGGAACAGGGGATGTTAGAAAAACTCCAGACCATTTATGGTCACCCCACTTTTGGAGGCCTAAACGGTTTCAGAATGCGACGATTTCTAAAGCAGTTACGAAGAGCACTGACACACCTTTCCAATGAACTAAAAATCCACCCAATCCGACAAATAACGAGGGAGTTACGAGCATTTGATTCGCATCACGCGTTTTCGAAAGACTAACCACCGCGATTGAGAAACGACAATCGAAGGCTTCTGTCGCGCTTTCGGGACACAAGACAGCCTCGGAATGAGAAGAGTCCTCATATTTCTGAAAGCTCGTCCAGTTACCATTCCAACGATCTAAACATCGTCCAAATCCGACCTTCGATGAGGGAGTTATGAGGGTTTTAGTGGGAATGGGGGATGTCGGAAAAACTCCGGACATTTATTTACGGTCACCCCACTTTTGGAGGCCTAAACGGTTTCAGAATGCGACGATTTCTAAAGCAGTTACGAAGAGCACTGACACACCTTTCCAATGAACTAAAAATCCACCCAATCCGACAAATAACGAGGGAGTTACGAGCATTTGATTCGCATCACGCGTTTTCGAAAGACTAACCACCGCGATTGAGAAACGACAATCGAAGGCTTCTGTCGCGCTTTCGGGACACAAGACAGCCTCGGAATGAGAAGAGTCCTCATCCGTTTCGAAAGCTCGTCCAGTTACCATTCCAACGATCTAAACATCGTCCAAATCCGACCTTCGATGAGGGAGTTATGAGGGTTTTAGTGGGAATGGGGGATGTCGGAAAAACTCCAGACCATTTACGGTCACCCCACTTTTGGAGGCCTAAACGGTTTAAGAATGCGATGATTTCTAAAGCAGTTACGAAGAGCTGACACACCTTTCCAATGAACTAAAAATCCACCCAATCCGACAAATAACGAGGGAGTTACGAGCATTTTATTCGCATCACGCGTTTTCGAAAGACTAACTACCGCGATTGAGAAACGACAGTCGAAGGCTTCTGGTGCGCTTTCGGGACAACAGACAGACTCGGAATGAGAAGAGTCCTACTCCGTTTTGAAAGCTCGTCCAGTTACATTTCCAACGATCTAAACATCGTCCAAATCTGACCTCCGATGAGGGAGTTATGAGGGTGTTGGTGGGAACAGGGGATGTCAGAAAAACTCCAGACCATTTACTGTTACCTAACTTTTGGAGCCCTAAATGGTCTCAGAATGCGATGATTCCTAAAGCAGTTTCGAAGAGCACTGACACACCTTTCCAATGAACTAAAAATCCACCCAATCCGACAAATAACGAGGGAGTTACGAGCATTTTATTCGCATCACGCGTTTTTGAAAGACTAACCACCGCGATTGAGAAACGACAATCGAAGGCTTCGTCGTGCGCTTTCGGGACACACAACATGACCTCGGAATGAGAAGAGTCCTCATCCGTTTTGAAAGCTCGTCAGTTACCATTCCAACGATCTAAACATCGTCCAAATCCGACCTTCGATGAGGGAGTTATGAGGGTTTTAGTGGGAATGGGGATGTCGGAAAAACTCCGGCACCATTCGGTCACCCCACTTTTGGAGGCCTAAACGGTTTAAGAATGCGACGATTTCTAAAAAGTTTACGAAGAGCACCGACACACCTTTCCAATGAACTAAAAATCCACCCAATCCGACAAATAACGAGGGAGTTACGAGCATTTTATTCGCATCATCACGCGTTTTCGAAAGACTAACCACCGCGATTGAGAAACGACAATCGAAGGCGTCGCGCTTTCGGGACACAAGAGCAGCCTCGGAATGAGAAGAGTCCTCATCCGTTTTCGAAAGCTCGTCAGTTACCATTCCAACGATCTAAACATCGTCCAAATCCGACCTTCGATGAGGGAGTTATGAGGGTTTTAGTGGGAATGGGGATGTCACGAAAAACTCCGGACCATTTACGGTCACCCCACTTTTGGAGGCCTAAACGGTTTTTAATGAACGATGATTTCTAAATCTAAAGCAGTTACGAAGAGCACTGACACACCTTTCCAATGAACTAAAAATCCACCCAATCCGACAAATAACGAGGGAGTTACGAGCATTTTATTCGCATCACGCATTTTTGAAAGACTAACCACCGCGATTGAGAAACGACAATCGAAGGCTTCTGTCGCGCTTTCAGGACACAAGACAGCCTCGGAATGAGAAGAGTCCTCATCCGTTCTGAAAGCTCGTCCAGTTACCATTCCAACGATCTAAACATCGTCCAAATTTGACCTTCGATGAGGGAGTTATGAGGGTTTTAGTGGGAATGGGGGATGTCGGAAAAACTCCAGGCCATTTACGGTCACCCCACTTTTGGAGGCCTAAACGGTTTCAGAATGCGACGATTTCTAAAGCAGTTACGAAGAGCACTGACACACCTTTCCAATGAACTAAAAATCCACCCAATCCGACAAATAACGAGGGAGTTACGAGCATTTGATTCGCATCACGCGTTTTCGAAAGACTAACCACCGCGATTGAGAAACGACAATCGAAGGCTTCTGTCGCGCTTTCGGGACACCGGGCAGCCTCGGAATGAGAAGAGTCCTCATCCGTTCTGAAAGCTCGTCCAGTTACCATTCCAACGATCTAAACATCGTCCAAATCCGACCTTCGATGAGGGAGTTATGAGGGTTTTAGTGGGAATGGGGGATGTCGGAAAAACTCCAGGCCATTTACGGTCACCCCACTTTTGGAGGCCTAAACGGTTTCAGAATGCGATGATTCCTAAAGCAGTTTCGAAGAGCACTGACACACCTTTCCAATGAACTAAAAATCCACCCAATCCGATAAATAACGAGGGAGTTACGAGCATTTTATTCGCATCATGCATTTTCGAAAGACTAACCACCGCGATTGAGAAACGACAATCGAAGGCTTCTGTCGTGCTTTCGGGACACAAGACAGCCTCGGAATGAGAAGAGTCCTCATCCGTTTGAAAGCTCGTCCAGTTACCATTCCAACGATTTAAACATCGTCCAATTCCGACCTTCGATGAGGGAGTTATGAGGGTTTTAGTGGGAATGGGGGATGTCGGAAAAACTTCGGACCATTTATGGTCACCCCACTTTTGGAGGCCTAAATGGTTTCAGAATGTGATGATTTCTAAAGCAGTTACGAAGAGCACTGACACACCTTTCCAATGAACTAAAAATCCACCCAATCCGACAAATAACGAGGGAGTTACGAGCATTTTATTCGCATCACGCGTTTTCGAAAGACTAACCACCGCGATTGAGAAACGACAATCGAAGGCTTCTGTCGCGCTTTCGGGACACCGGGCAGCCTCGGAATGAGAAGAGTCCTCATCCGTTCTGAAAGCTCGTCCAGTTACCATTCCAACGATCTAAACATCGTCCAAATCCGACCTTCGATGAGGGAGTTATGAGGGTTTTAGTGGGAATGGGATGTCGGAAAAACTCCAGACCATTTACGGTCACCCCACTTTTGGAGGCCTAAACGGTTTAAGAATGACGATTTCTAAAGCGATTTTACGAAGAGCACTGACACACCTTTCCAATGAACTAAAAATCCACCCAATCCGACAAATCATGAGGGAGTTACGAGCGTTTTATTCGCATCATGCATTTTCGAAAGATTAACCACCGGGATTGAGAACCGACAATCGAAGGATTCTGGCGCGCTTTCGGGACACCAGACAGCCTCAGAATGAGAAGAGTCCTTCCGTTTTGAAATCTTGTCCAGTTACCTTTCCAACGATCTAAACATCGTCCAAATCCGACCTCCGATGAGGGAGTTATGAGGGTTTTAGTGGGAGTGGGGGATGTCGGAAAAACTCCAGACCATTTATGGTCACCCCACTTTTGGAGGCCTAAACGGTTTCAGAATGCGACGATTTCTAAAGCAGTTACGAAGAGCACTGACACACCTTTCCAATGAACTAAAAATCCACCCAATCCGACAAATAACGAGGGAGTTACGAGCATTTGATTCGCATCACGCGTTTTCGAAAGACTAACCACCGCGATTGAGAAACGACAATCGAAGGCTTCTGTCGCGCTTTCGGGACACCGGGCAGCCTCGGAATGAGAAGAGTCCTCATCCGTTCTGAAAGCTCGTCCAGTTACCATTCCAACGATCTAAACATCGTCCAAATCCGACCTTCGATGAGGGAGTTATGAGGGTTTTAGTGGGAATGGGGGATGTCGGAAAAACTCCAGACCATTTACGGTCACCCCACTTTTGGAGGCCTAAACGGTTTAAGAATGCGACGATTTCTAAAGCAGTTACGAAGAGCACTGACACACCTTTCCAATGAACTAAAAATCCACCCAATCCGACAAATAACGAGGGAGTTACGAGCATTTTATTCGCATCACGCATTTTCGAAAGACTAACCACCGCGATTGAGAAACGACAATCGAAGGCTTCTGTCGCGCTTTCGGGACACCGGGCAGCCTCGGAATGAGAAGAGTCCTAATCCGTTTGAAAGCTCGTCCAGTTACCATTCCAACGATCTAAACATCGTCCAAATCCGACCTTCGATGAGGGAGTTATGAGGGTTTTAGTGGGAATGGGGGATGTCGGAAAAACTCCAGACCATTTACGGTCACCCCACTTTTGGAGGCCTAAACGGTTTAAGAATGCGATGATTCCTAAAGCAGTTTCGAAGAGCACTGACACACCTTTCCAATGAACTAAAAATCCACCCAATCCGATAAATAACGAGGGAGTTACGAGCATTTTATTCGCATCATGCATTTTCGAAAGACTAACCACCGCGATTGAGAAACGACAATCGAAGGCTTCTGTCGTGCTTTCGGGACACAAGACAGCCTCGGAATGAGAAGAGTCCTTATCCATTCTGAAAGCTCGTCCAGTTACCATTCCAACGATCTAAACATCGTCCAAATCCGACCTTCGATGAGGGAGTTATGAGGGTTTTAGTGGGAATGGGGGATGTCGGAAAAACTCCAGACCATTTACGGTCACCCCACTTTTGGAGGCCTAAACGGTTTAAGAATGCGATGATTTCTAAAGCAGTTACGAAGAGCACTGACACACCTTTCCAATGAACTAAAAATCCACCCAATCCGACAAATAACGAGGGAGTTACGAGCGTTTTATTCGGATCAAGCGTTTTTGAAAGATTAACCACCGCGATTGAGAAACGACAGTCGAAGGCTTCTGGTGCGCTTTCGGGACAACAGACAGACTCGGAATGAGAAGAGTCCTACTCCGTTTTGAAAGCTCGTCCAGTTACATTTCCAACGATCTAAACATCGTCCAAATCTGACCTCCGATGAGGGAGTTATGAGGGTGTTGGTGGGAACAGGGGATGTCAGAAAAACTCCAGACCATTTACTGTTACCTAACTTTTGGAGCCCTAAATGGTCTCAGAATGCGATGATTCCTAAAGCAGTTTCGAAGAGCACTGACACACCTTTCCAATGAACTAAAAATCCACCCAATCCGATAAATAACGAGGGAGTTACGAGCATTTTATTCGCATCACGCGTTTTCGAAAGACTAACCGCGATTGAGAAACGACAATCGAAGGCTTCTGGCGCGCTTTCGGGACACCAGACAGCCTCGGAATGAGAAGAGTCCTCATCCGTTCTGAAAGCTCGTCCAGTTACCATTCCAACGATCTAAACATCGTCCAAATCCGACCTTCGATGAGGGAGTTATGAGGGTTTTAGTGGGAATGGGGGATGTCGGAAAAACTCCAGGCCATTTACGGTCACCCCACTTTTGGAGGCCTAAACGGTTTCAGAATGCGACGATTTCTAAAGCAGTTACGAAGAGCACTGACACACCTTTCCAATGAACTAAAAATCCACCCAATCCGACAAATAACGAGGGAGTTACGAGCATTTGATTCGCATCACGCGTTTTCGAAAGACTAACCACCGCGATTGAGAAACGACAATCGAAGGCTTCTGTCGCGCTTTCAGGACACAAGACAGCCTCGGAATGAGAAGAGTCCTCATCCGTTCTGAAAGCTCGTCCAGTTACCATTCCAACGATCTAAACATCGTCCAAATCCGACCTTCGATGAGGGAGTTATGAGGGTTTTAGTGGGAATGGGGGATGTCGGAAAAACTCCAGACCATTTATGGTCACCCCACTTTTGGAGGCCTAAACGGTTTAAGAATGCGACGATTTCTAAAGCAGTTTCGAAGAGCACTGACACACCTTTCCAATGAACTAAAAATCCACCCAATCCGACAAATAACGAGGGAGTTACGAGCATTTTATTCGCATCACGCGTTTCGAAAGACTAACCACCGCGATTGAGAAACGACAATCGAAGGCTTCGTCGCGCTTTCGGGACACAAGACAGACCTCGGAATGAGAAGAGTCCTCATCCGTTTCGAAAGCTCGTCCAGTTACCATTCCAACGATCTAAACATCGTCCAAATCCGACCTTCGATGAGGGAGTTATGAGGGTTTTAGTGGGAATGGGGGATGTCGGAAAAACTCCAGGCCATTTACGGTCACCCCACTTTTGGAGGCCTAAACGGTTTCAGAATGCGACGATTTCTAAAGCAGTTACGAAGAGCACTGACACACCTTTCCAATGAACTAAAAATCCACCCAATCCGACAAATAACGAGGGAGTTACGAGCATTTGATTCGCATCACGCGTTTTCGAAAGACTAACCACCGCGATTGAGAAACGACAATCGAAGGCTTCTGTCGCGCTTTCGGGACACCGGGCAGCCTCGGAATGAGAAGAGTCCTCATCCGTTCTGAAAGCTCGTCCAGTTACCATTCCAACGATCTAAACATCGTCCAAATCCGACCTTCGATGAGGGAGTTATGAGGGTTTTAGTGGGAATGGGGATGTCGGAAAAACTCCAGGCCATTTACGGTCACCCCACTTTTGGAGGCCTAAACGGTTTCAGAATGCGACGATTTCTAAAGCAGTTACGAAGAGCACTGACACACCTTTCCAATGAACTAAAAATCCACCCAATCCGATAAATAACGAGGGAGTTACGAGCATTTTATTCGCATCATGCATTTTCGAAAGACTAACCACCGCGATTGAGAAACGACAATCGAAGGCTTCTGTCGTGCTTTCGGGACACAAGACAGCCTCGGAATGAGAAGAGTCCTTATCCATTCTGAAAGCTCGTCCAGTTACCATTCCAACGATTTAAACATCGTCCAATTCCGACCTTCGATGAGGGAGTTATGAGGGTTTTAGTGGGAATGGGGGATGTCGGAAAAACTCCAGACCATTTACGGTCACCCCACTTTTGGAGGCCTAAACGATTTAAGAATGCGACGATTTCTAAAGCAGTTACGAAGAGCACTGACACACCTTTCCAATGAACTAAAAATCCACCCAATCCGACAAATAACGAGGGAGTTACGAGCATTTTATTCGCATCACGCGTTTTCGAAAGACTAACTACCGCGATTGAGAAACGACAATCGAAGGCTTCGTCAGCTTTCGGGACACAGATCAGCCTCGGAATGAGAAGAGTCCTACTCCATTTTGAAAGCTCGTCCAGTTACCATTCCAACGATCTAAACATCGTCCAAATCCGACCTTCGATGAGGGAGTTATGAGGGTTTTAGTGGGAATGGGGGATGTCGGAAAAACTCCAGGCCATTTACGGTCACCCCACTTTTGGAGGCCTAAACGGTTTCAGAATGCGACGATTTCTAAAGCAGTTACGAAGAGCACTGACACACCTTTCCAATGAACTAAAAATCCACCCAATCCGACAAATAACGAGGGAGTTACGAGCATTTTATTCGCATCACGCGTTTTCGAAAGACTAACTACCGCGATTGAGAAACGACAATCGAAGGCTTCTGTCGCGCTTTCGGGACACCGGGCAGCCTCGGAATGAGAAGAGTCCTCATCCGTTCTGAAAGCTCGTCCAGTTACCATTCCAACGATCTAAACATCGTCCAAATCCGACCTTCGATGAGGGAGTTATGAGGGTTTTGGGAATGGGGATGTCGGAAAAACTCCAGACCATTTACGGTCACCCCACTTTTGGAGGCCTAAACGGTTTAAGAATGCGACGATTTCTAAAGCAGTTACGAAGAGCACTGACACACCTTTCCAATGAACTAAAAATCCACCCAATCCGACAAATAACGAGGGAGTTACGAGCATTTTATTCGCATCACGCATTTTTGAAAGACTAACCACCGCGATTGAGAAACGACAATCGAAGGCTTCTGTCGCGCTTTCGGGACACAAGACAGCCTCGGAATGAGAAGAGTCCTCATCCGTTCTGAAAGCTCGTCCAGTTACCATTCCAACGATCTAAACATCGTCCAAATCCGACCTTCGATGAGGGAGTTATGAGGGTTTTAGTGGGAATGGGGATGTCGGAAAAACTCCAGACCATTTACGGTCACCCCACTTTTGGAGGCCTAAACGGTTTAAGAATGCGACGATTTCTAAAGCAGTTACGAAGAGCACTGACACACCTTTCCAATGAACTAAAAATCCACCCAATCCGACAAATAACGAGGGAGTTACGAGCATTTTATTCGCATCACGCGTTTTCGAAAGACTAACTACCGCGATTGAGAAACGACAATCGAAGGCTTCTGTAGCGCTTTCGGGACACAAAGACCTCGGAATGAGAAGAGTCCTCATCCGTTCTGAAAGCTCGTCAGTTACCATTCCAACGATCTAAACATCGTCCAAATCCGACCTTCGATGAGGGAGTTATGAGGGTTTTAGTGGGAATGGGGGATGTCGGAAAACCCGGACCATTTACGGTCACCCCACTTTTGGAGGCCTAAACGGTTTCAGAATGCGACGATTTCTAAAAAGTTACGAAGAGCACTGACACACCTTTCCAATGAACTAAAAATCCACCCAATCCGACAAATAACGAGGGAGTTACGAGCATTTTATTCGCATCACGCGTTTTTCGAAAGATTAACCACCGCGATTGAGAAACGACAATCGAAGGCTTCTGTCGCGTCGGGACACAAGCTGACCTCGGAATGAGAAGAGTCCTCATCCGTTTGAAAGCTCGTCCAGTTACCATTCCAACGATCTAAACATCGTCCAAATCCGACCTTCGATGAGGGAGTTATGAGGGTTTTAGTGGGAATGGGGGATGTCGGAAAAACTCCAGGCCATTTACGGTCACCCCACTTTTGGAGGCCTAAACGGTTTCAGAATGCGATGATTTCTAAAGCAGTTACGAAGAGCACTGACACACCTTTCCAATGAACTAAAAATCCACCCAATCCGACAAATAACGAGGGAGTTACGAGCATTTTTTTCGCATTACGCGTTTTCGAAAGACTAACCACCGCGATTGAGAAACGACAATCGAAGGCTTCTGTCGCGCTTTCGGGACACCGGGCAGCCTCGGAATGAGAAGAGTCCTCATCCGTTCTGAAAGCTCGTCCAGTTACCATTCCAACGATCTAAACATCGTCCAAATCCGACCTTCGATGAGGGAGTTATGATGAGGGTTTGTGGGAATGGGGATGTCAGAAAAAGTCCGGACCATTTATGGTCACCCCACTTTTGGAGGCCTAAACGGTTTCAGAATGCGATGATTTCTAAAGCAATTACGAAGAGCACTGACACACCTTTCCAATGAACTAAAAATCCACCCAATCTGACAAATAACGAGGGAGTTATGAGCATTTTATTCGCATCACGCGCATTTTGAAAGACTAACCACCGCGATTGAGAAACGACAATCGAAGGCTTCTGTCGCGCTTTCGGGACACAAGACGGCAGCCTCGGAATGAGAAGAGTCCTCATCCGTTTTGAAAGCTCGTCCAGTTATTCCAACGATCTAAACATCGTCCAAATCCGACCTTCGATGAGGGAGTTATGAGGGTTTTAGTGGGAATGGGGGATGTCGGAAAAACCCGGACCATTTACGGTCACCCCACTTTTGGAGGCCTAAACGGTTTAAGAATGCGACGATTTCTAAAGCGATTCGAAGAGCACTGACACACCTTTCCAATGAACTAGAAATCCACCCAATCCGACAAATAACGAGGGAGTTACGAGCATTTTATTCGCATCACGCGTTTTCGAAAGACTAACCACCGCGATTGAGAAACGACAATCGAAGGCTTCGTCGCGCTTTCGGGACACAAGACAAGCCTCGGAATGAGAAGAGTCCTCATCCGTTCGAAAGCTCGTCAGTTACCATTCCAACGATCTAAACATCGTCCAAATCCGACCTTCGATGAGGGAGTTATGAGGGTTTTAGTGGGAATGGGGATGTCGGAAAAACTCCAGACCATTTACGGTCACCCCACTTTTGGAGGCCTAAACGGTTTCAGAATGCGACGATTTCTAAAGCAGTTACGAAGAGCACTGACACACCTTTCCAATGAACTAAAAATCCACCCAATCCGACAAATAACGAGGGAGTTACGAGCATTTGATTCGCATCACGCGTTTTCGAAAGACTAACTACCGCGATTGAGAAACGACAATCGAAGGCTTCTGTAGCGCTTTCGGGACACAAGACAGCATCGGAATGAGAAGAGTCCTCATCCGTTTGAAAGCTCGTCCAGTTACCATTCCAACGATCTAAACATCGTCCAAATCCGACCTTCGATGAGGGAGTTATGAGGGTTTTAGTGGGAATGGGGGATGTCGGAAAAACTCCAGGCCATTTACGGTCACCCCACTTTTGGAGGCCTAAACGGTTTCAGAATGCGACGATTTCTAAAGCAGTTACGAAGAGCACTGACACACCTTTCCAATGAACTAAAAATCCACCCAATCCGACAGATAACGAGGGAGTTACGAGCATTTGATTCGCATCACGCGTTTTCGAAAGACTAACCACCGCGATTGAGAAACGACAATCGAAGGCTTCTGTCGCGCTTTCGGGACACCGGACAGCCTCGGAATGAGAAGAGTCCTCATCCGTTCTGAAAGCTCGTCCAGTTACCATTCCAACGATCTAAACATCGTCCAAATCCGACCTTCGATGAGGGAGTTATGAGGGTTTTAGTGGGAATGGGGGATGTCGAAAAACTCCAGACCATTTATGGTCACCCCACTTTTGGAGGCCTAAACGGTTTCAGAAAGCGATGATTTCTAAAGCAGTTATGAATAGCACTGACACACCTTTCCAATGAACAAAAAATCCACCCAATCTGACAAATAACGAGGGAGGTAAGAGCATTTTTTTCGTATTACGCGTTTTCGAAAGATTAACCCCCGCGATTGAGAAACGACGACGAAATCTTCGTGCTCGCGACACTCGGGACATGCGATGATTCTAAAGAAGAAGAGGACACACCTTTTGGACCTCGGAATGAGAAGAGTCCTCATCCGTTTGAAAGCTCATTTTGAAAGTCCGCATTACCATTCCAACGATCTAAACATCGTCCAAATCCGACCTTCAATGAGGGAGTTATGAGGGTGTTAGTGGGAACAGGGGATGTCGGAAAACCCAGACCATTTACGGTCACCCCACTTTTGGAGGCCTAAACGGTTTCAGAATGCGATGATTTCTAAAGCAGTTACGAAGAGCACTGACACACCTTTCCAATGAACTAAAAATCCACCCAATCCGACAAATAACGAGGGAGTTACGAGCATTTGATTCGCATCACGCGTTTTCAAAAGACTAACCACCGCGATTGAGAAACGACAATCGAAGGCTTCTGTCGCGCTTTCGGGACAGAAGCAGACCTCGGAATGAGAAGAGTCCTCATCCGTTCTGAAAGCTCGTCCAGTTACCATTCCAACGATCTAAACATCGTCCAAATCCGACCTTCGATGAGGGAGTTATGAGGGTTTTAGTGGGAATGGGGGATGTCGGAAAAACTCCAGGCCATTTACGGTCACCCCACTTTTGGAGGCCTAAACGGTTTCAGAATGCGACGATTTTTCTAAAGCAGTTACAAGAGCACTGACACACCTTTCCAATGAACTAAAAATCCACCCAATCCGACAAATAACGAGGGAGTTACGAGCATTTTATTCGCATCACGCGTTTTCGAAAGACTAACTACCGCGATTGAGAAACGACAATCGAAGGCTTCTGTAGCGCTTTCGGGACACAAGACAGCATCGGAATGAGAAGAGTCCTCATCCGTTCTGAAAGCTCGTCCAGTTACCATTCCAACGATCTAAACATCGTCCAAATCCGACCTTCGATGAGGGAGTTATGAGGGTTTTAGTGGGAATGGGGGATGTCGGAAAAACTCCAGACCATTTACGGTCACCCCACTTTTGGAGGCCTAAACGGTTTAAGAATGCGATGATTTCTAAAGCAGTTACGAAGAGCACTGACACACCTTTCCAATGAACTAAAAATCCACCCAATCCGACAAATAACGAGGGAGTTACGAGCATTTTATTCGCATCACGCATTTTCGAAAGACTAACCACCGCGATTGAGAAACGACAATCGAAGGCTTCTGTCGTGCTTTCGGGACACAAGACAGCCTCGGAATGAGAAGAGTCCTTATCCATTCTGAAAGCTCGTCCAGTTACCATTCCAACGATTTAAACATCGTCCAATTCCGACCTTCGATGAGGGAGTTATGAGGGTTTTAGTGGGAATGGGGGATGTCGGAAAAACTCCAGACCATTTACGGTCACCCCACTTTTGGAGGCCTAAACGGTTTAAGAATGCGACGATTTCTAAAGCAGTTACGAAGAGCACTGACACACCTTTCCAATGAACTAAAAATCCACCCAATCCGACAAATAACGAGGGAGTTACGAGCATTTTATTCGGATCAAGCGTTTTTGAAAGACTAACCACCGCGATTGAGAAACGACAATCGAAGGCTTCGTCGCGCTTTCGGGACAAGAGATGCCTCGGAATGAGAAGAGTCCTCATCCGTTCGTTTTGAAAGCTCGTCAGTTACCATTCCAACGATCTAAACATCGTCCAATTCCGACCTTCGATGAGGGAGTTATGAGGGTTTTAGTGGGAATGGGGGATGTCGGAAAAACTCCAGACCATTTACGGTCACCCCACTTTTGGAGGCCTAAACGGTTTAAGAATGCGACGATTTCTAAAGCAGTTATGAAGAGCACTGACACACCTTTCCAATGAACTAAAAATCCACCCAATCCGACAAATAACGAGGGAGTTACGAGCATTTTATTCGCATCACGCATTTTTGAAAGACTAACCACCGCGATTGAGAAACGACAATCGAAGGCTTCTGTCGCGCTTTCGGGACACAAGACAGACAGCCTCGGAATGAGAAGAGTCCTCATCCGTTCGAAAGCTCGTCCAGTTACCATTCCAACGATCTAAACATCGTCCAAATCCGACCTCCGATGAGGGAGTTATGAGGGTTTTAGTGGGAATGGGGGATGTCGGAAAACTCCAGACCATTTATGGTCACCCCACTTTTGGAGGCCTAAACGGTTTAAGAATGCGACGATTTCTAAAGATTACGAAGAGCACTGACACACCTTTCCAATGAACTAAAAATCCACCCAATCCGACAAATAACGAGGGAGTTACGAGCGTTTTATTCGCATCACGTTTTGAAAGATTAACCACCGCGATTGAGAAACGACAATCGAAGGCTTCGTCGCGCTTTCGGGACAAGACAGCCTCGGAATGAGAAGAGTCCTACTCCGTTTTGAAAGCTCGTCCAGTTACAATTCCAACGATCTAAACATCGTCCAAATCCGACCTCCGATGAGGGAGTTATGAGGGTTTTAGTGGGAATGGGGGATGTCGGAAAAACTCCAGACCATTTATGGTCACCCCACTTTTGGAGGCCTAAACGGTTTCAGAATGCGATGATTTCTAAAGCAATTACGAAGAGCACTGACACACCTTTCCAATGAACTAAAAATCCACCCAATCTGACAAATAACGAGGGAGTTATGAGCATTTTTTTCGCATTACACGTTTTCGAAAGATTAACCACCGCGATTGAGAAACGACAATCGAAGGCTTCTGTCGCGCTTTCGGGACACAAGACAGCCTCGGAATGAGAAGAGTCCTCATCCGTTCTGAAAGCTCGTCCAGTTACCATTCCAACGATCTAAACATCGTCCAAATCCGACCTTCGATGAGGGAGTTATGAGGGTTTTAGTGGGAATGGGGGATGTCGGAAAAACTCCAGGCCATTTACGGTCACCCCACTTTTGGAGGCCTAAACGGTTTCAGAATGCGACGATTTCTAAAGCAGTTACGAAGAGCACTGACACACCTTTCCAATGAACTAAAAATCCACCCAATCCGACAAATAACGAGGGAGTTACGAGCGTTTTATTCGCATCACGCGTTTTCTAAAGATTAACCACCGCGATTGAGAAACGACAGTCGAAGGCTTCTGCCGCGCTTTTGGGACACCAGACAGCCTCGGAATGAGAAGAGTCCTACTCCGTTTTGAAAGCTCATCAGTTACCATTCCAACGATCTAAACATCGTCCAAATCCGACCTTCGTGAGGGAGTTATGAGGGTTTTAGTGTGAATGGGGGATGTGAGAAAAACTCCGGACCATTTATGGTCACCCCACTTTTGGAGGCCTAAACGGTTTCAGAATGTGACGATTTCTAAAGCAGTTACGAAGAGCACTGACACACCTTTCCAATGAACTAAAAATCCACCCAATCCGACAAATAACGAGGGAGTTACGAGCATTTGATTCGCATCACGCGTTTTCGAAAGACTAACCACCGCGATTGAGAAACGACAATCGAAGGCTTCTGTCGTGCTTTCGGGACACAAGACAACAACCTCGGAATGAGAAGAGTCCTCATCCGTTTTCGAAAGCTCGTCCAGTTACCATTCCAACGATCTAAACATCGTCCAAATCCGACCTTCGATGAGGGAGTTATGAGGGTTTTAGTGGGAATGGGGGATGTCGGAAAAACTCCAGGCCATTTACGGTCACCCCACTTTTGGAGGCCTAAACGGTTTCAGAATGCGACGATTTCTAAAGCAGTTACGAAGAGCACTGACACACCTTTCCAATGAACTAAAAATCCACCCAATCCGACAAATAACGAGGGAGTTACGAGCATTTGATTCGCATCACGCGTTTTCGAAAGACTAACCACCGCGATTGAGAAACGACAATCGAAGGCTTCTGTCGCGCTTTCGGGACAAGACAGCCTCGGAATGAGAAGAGTCCTCATCCGTTTGAAAGCTCGTCAGTTACCATTCCAACGATCTAAACATCGTCCAAATCCGACCTTCGATGAGGGAGTTATGAGGGTTTTAGTGGGAATGGGGGATGTCGGAAAAACTCCAGACCATTTACGGTCACCCCACTTTTGGAGGCCTAAACGGTTTAAGAATGCGATGATTTCTAAAGCAGTTACGAAGAGCACTGACACACCTTTCCAATGAACTAAAAATCCACCCAATCCGACAAATAACGAGGGAGTTACGAGCGTTTTATTCGCATCACGCGTTTTCGAAAGATTAACCACCGCGATTGAGAAACGACAATCGAAGGCTTCGCGCGCTTTTCGGGACACAAGCAGCCTCGGAATGAGAAGAGTCCTCATCCGTTCGAAAGCTCGTCAGTTACCATTCCAACGATCTAAACATCGTCCAAATCCGACCTTCGATGAGGGAGTTATGAGGGTTTTAGTGGGAATGGGGATGTCGGAAAAACTCTGGACCATTTACGGTCACCCCACTTTTGGAGGCCTAAACGGTTTAAGAATGCGACGATTTCTAAAGCGATTCTACGAAGAGCACCGACACACCTTTCCAATGAACTAAAAATCCACCCAATCCGACAAATAACGAGGGAGTTACGAGCATTTTATTCGCATCACATTTTGAAAGACTAACCACCGCGATTGAGAAACGACAATCGAAGGCTTCGTCGCGCTTTCGGGACACAAGACGAGCCTCGGAATGAGAAGAGTCCTCATCCGTTTGAAAGCTCGTCCAGTTACCATTCCAACGATCTAAACATCGTCCAAATCCGACCTTCGATGAGAGGGAGTTATGAGGGTTTTAGTGGGAATGGGGATGTCGGAAAAACTCCGGACCATTTACGGTCACCCCACTTTTGGAGGCCTAAACGGTTTAAGAATGCGATGATTTCTAAAGCGATTTACGAAGAGCACTGACACACCTTTCCAATGAACTAAAAATCCACCCAATCCGACAAATAACGAGGGAGTTACGAGCATTTTATTCGCATCACGCGTTTTCGAAAGACTAACCACCGCGATTGAGAAACGACAATCGAAGGCTTTCTGGTCGCGCTTTCGGGACAGAGAGAGCCGGAATGAGAAGAGTCCTCGTTTTGAAAGCTCGTCCAGTTACCATTCCAACGATCTAAACATCGTCCAAATCCGACCTTCGATGAGGGAGTTATGAGGGTTTTAGTGGGAATGAATGGGGATGTCGGAAAACTCCGGACCATTTACGGTCACCCCACTTTTGGAGGCCTAAACGGTTTAAGAATGCGATGATTTCTAAAGCAAGTAAGAAGAGCACTGACACACCTTTCCAATGAACTAAAAATCCACCCAATCCGACAAATAACGAGGGAGTTACGAGCATTTTATTCGCATCGCATTTTTGAAAGACTAACCACCGCGATTGAGAAACGACAATCGAAGGCTTCGTCGCGCTTTCGGGACACAAGACGGCAGCCTCGGAATGAGAAGAGTCCTACTCCGTTTTAAAAGCTCGTCCAGTTACCATTCCAACGATCTAAACATCGTCCAAATCCGACCTTCGATGAGGGAGTTATGAGGGTTTTAGTGGGAATGGGGGATGTCGGAAAAACTCCAGACCATTTACGGTCACCCCACTTTTGGAGGCCTAAACGGTTTAAGAATGCGACGATTTCTAAAGCAGTTACGAAGAGCACTGACACACCTTTCCAATGAACTAAAAATCCACCCAATCCGACAAATAACGAGGGAGTTACGAGCGTTTTATTCGCATCACGCGTTTTCGAAAGATTAACCACCGCGATTGAGAAACGACAATCGAAGGCTTCTGGCGCGCTTTCGGGACACCAGACAGCCTCGGAATGAGAAGAGTCCTACTCCGTTTTGAAAGCTCGTCCAGTTACAATTCCAACGATCTAAACATCGTCCAAATCCGACCTTCGATGAGGGAGTTATGAGGGTTTTAGTGGGAATGGGGGATGTCGGAAAAACTCCAGACCATTTACGGTCACCCCACTTTTGGAGGCCTAAACGGTTTAAGAATGCGACGATTTCTAAAGCAGTTACGAAGAGCACTGACACACCTTTCCAATGAACTAAAAATCCACCCAATCCGACAAATAACGAGGGAGTTACGAGCATTTTATTCGCATCACGCGTTTTCGAAAGACTAACTACCGCGATTGAGAAACGACAATCGAAGGCTTCTGTAGCGCTTTCGGGACACAAGACAGCATCGGAATGAGAAGAGTCCTCATCCGTTCTGAAAGCTCGTCCAGTTACCATTCCAACGATCTAAACATCGTCCAAATCCGACCTTCGATGAGGGAGTTATGAGGGTTTTAGTGGGAATGGGGGATGTCGGAAAAACTCCAGACCATTTACGGTCACCCCACTTTTGGAGGCCTAAACGGTTTAAGAATGCGACGATTTCTAAAGCAGTTACGAAGAGCACTGACACACCTTTCCAATGAACTAAAAATCCACCCAATCCGACAAATAACGAGGGAGTTACGAGCATTTTATTCGCATCACGTTTTCGAAAGATTAACCACCGCGATTGAGAAACGACAATCGAAGGATTCTGGCGCACTTTCGGGACACCAGACAGCCTCGGAATGAGAAGAGTCCTACTCTGTTTTAAAAGCTCATCCAGTTACAATTCCAACGATCTAAACATCGTCCAAATCTGACCTCCGATGAGGGAGTTATGAGGGTTTTAGTGGGAATGGGGGATGTCGGAAAAACTCCAGACCATTTACGGTCACCCCACTTTGGAGGCCTAAACGGTTTAAGAATGCGACGATTTCTAAGCGATTTACGAAGAGCACTGACACACCTTTCCAATGAACTAAAAATCCACCCAATCCGACAAATAACGAGGGAGTTACGAGCATTTTATTCGCATCACGCGTTTTCTAAAGATTAACCACCGCGATTGAGAAACGACAGTCGAAGGCTTCTACCGCGCTTTTGGGACACCAGACAGCCTCGGAATGAGAAGAGTCCTACTCCGTTTTGAAAGCTCATCCAGTTACCATTCCAACAATCTAAACATCGTCCAAATCTGACCTCTGATGAGGGAGTTATGAGGGTTTTAGTGGGAATGGGGGATGTTAGAAAAACTCCAGACCATTTATGGCCACCCCACTTTTGGAGGCCTAAATGGTTTCAGAATGCAATGATTTCTAAATCAGTTATGAAGAGCACTGACACACCTTTCCAATGAACTAAAAATCCACCCAATCCGACAAATAACGAGGGAGTTACGAGCGTTTTATTCGCATCACGCGTTTTCTAAAGACTAACCACCGCGATTGAGAAACGACAATCGAAGGCTTCGTAGCGCTTTCGGACACAAGCAATGAGCCTCGGAATGAGAAGAGTCCTCATCCGTTTCGAAAGCTCGTCCAGTTACCATTCCAACGATCTAAACATCGTCCAAATCCGACCTTCGATGAGGGAGTTATGAGGGTTTTAGTGGGAATGGGGATGTCGGAAAAACTCCGGACCATTTACGGTCACCCCACTTTTGGAGGCCTAAACGGTTTAAGAATGCGACGATTTCTAAAGCAAGATTTACGAAGAGCACGACACACCTTTCCAATGAACTAAAAATCCACCCAATCCGACAAATAACGAGGGAGTTACGAGCATTTTATTCGCATCGCGTTTTCGAAAGACTAACCACCGCGATTGAGAAACGACAATCGAAGGCTTCTGTCGGCTTCGGGACACCGGGCAGCCTCGGAATGAGAAGAGTCCTCATCCGTTCTGAAAGCTCGTCCAGTTACCATTCCAACGATCTAAACATCGTCTCAAATCCGACCTTCGATGAGGGAGTTATGAGGGTTTTAGTGGGAAGGGGGATGTCGGAAAAACTCCAGGCCATTTACGGTCACCCCACTTTTGGAGGCCTAAACGGTTTAAGAATGCGACGATTTCTAAAGCAGTTACGAAGAGCACTGACACACCTTTCCAATGAACTAAAAATCCACCCAATCCGACAAATAACGAGGGAGTTACGAGCATTTTATTCGCATCACGCGTTTTCGAAAGACTAACTACCGCGATTGAGAAACGACAATCGAAGGCTTCTGTAGCGCTTTCGGGACACAAGCAGGCATCGGAATGAGAAGAGTCCTCATCCGTTCTGAAAGCTCGTCCAGTTACCATTCCAACGATCTAAACATCGTCCAAATCCGACCTTCGATGAGGGAGTTATGAGGGTTTTAGTGGGAATGGGGGATGTCGGAAAAACTCCAGACCATTTACGGTCACCCCACTTTTGGAGGCCTAAACGGTTTAAGAATGCGATGATTTCTAAAGCAGTTACGGAAGAGCACTGACACACCTTTCCAATGAACTAAAAATCCACCCAATCCGATAAATAACGAGGGAGTTACGAGCATTTTATTCGCATCATGCATTTTCGAAAGACTAACCACCGCGATTGAGAAACGACAATCGAAGGCTTCTGTCGTGCTTTCGGGACACAAGACAGCCTCGGAATGAGAAGAGTCCTACTCCGTTTTGAAAGCTCGTCCAGTTACCATTCCAACGATTTAAACATCGTCCAATTCCGACCTTCGATGAGGGAGTTATGAGGGTTTTAGTGGGAATGGGGGATGTCAGAAAAACTCCAGACCATTTACGGTCACCCCACTTTTGGAGGCCTAAACGGTTTAAGAATGCGACGATTTCTAAAGCTTAGTTACGAAGAGCACTGACACACCTTTCCAATGAACTAAAAATCCACCCAATCCGACAAATAACGAGGGAGTTACGAGCATTTTATTCGCATCACGCGTTTTTGAAAGACTAACCACGCGATTGAGAAACGACAATCGAAGGCTTCGTCGCGCTTTCGGGACACAAGACAAGCCTCGGAATGAGAAGAGTCCTCATCCGTTTCGAAAGCTCGTCCAGTTACCATTCCAACGATCTAAACATCGTCAAATCCGACCTTCGATGAGGGAGTTATGAGGGTTTTAGTGGGAATGGGGGATGTCGGAAAAACTCAGACCATTTACGGTCACCCCACTTTTGGAGGCCTAAACGGTTTAAGAATGCGACGATTTCTAAAGCAGTTACGAAGAGCACTGACACACCTTTCCAATGAACTAAAAATCCACCCAATCCGACAAATAACGAGGGAGTTACGAGCATTTTATTCGCATCACGCGTTTCGAAAGACTAACCACCGCGATTGAGAAACGACAATCGAAGGCTTCTGTCGCGCTTTCGGGACACCGGGCAGCCTCGGAATGAGAAGAGTCCTCATCCGTTCTGAAAGCTCGTCCAGTTACCATTCCAACGATCTAAACATCGTCCAAATTTGACCTCCGATGAGGGAGTTATGAGGGTGTTAGTGGGAATGGGGATGTCGGAAAAACTCCAGGGCCATTTACGGTCACCCCACTTTTGGAGGCCTAAACGGTTTCAGAATGCGACGATTTCTAAAGCAGTTACGAAGAGCACTGACACACCTTTCCAATGAACTAAAAATCCACCCAATCCGACAAATAACGAGGGAGTTACGAGCATTTGATTCGCATCACGCGTTTTCGAAAGACTAACCACCGCGATTGAGAAACGACAATCGAAGGCTTCTGTCGCGCTTTCGGGACACCGGGCAGCCTCGGAATGAGAAGAGTCCTCATCCGTTCTGAAAGCTCGTCCAGTTACCATTCCAACGATCTAAACATCGTCCAAATCCGACCTTCGATGAGGGAGTTATGAGGGTTTTAGTGGGAATGGGGGATGTCGGAAAAACTCCAGGCCATTTACGGTCACCCCACTTTTGGAGGCCTAAACGGTTAGAATGCGACGATTTCTAAAGCAGTTACGAAGAGCACTGACACACCTTTCCAATGAACTAAAAATCCACCCAATCCGACAAATAACGAGGGAGTTACGAGCATTTTATTCGATCGCATCACGCGCGTTTCGAAAGACTAACTACCGCGATTGAGAAACGACAATCGAAGGCTTCTGTAGCGCTTTCGGGACACAAGACAGCATCGGAATGAGAAGAGTCCTCATCCGTTCTGAAAGCTCGTCCAGTTACCATTCCAACGATCTAAACATCGTCCAAATCCGACCTTCGATGAGGGAGTTATGAGGGTTTTAGTGGGAATGGGGGATGTCGGAAAACCTGGACCATTTACGGTCACCCCACTTTTGGAGGCCTAAACGGTTTAAGAATGCGACGATTTCTAAAGCAGTTACGAAGAGCACTGACACACCTTTCCAATGAACTAAAAATCCACCCAATCCGACAAATAACGAGGGAGTTACGAGCATTTTATTCGCATCACGCGTTTTCGAAAGACTAACCACCGCGATTGAGAAACGACAATCGAAGGCTTTCAGCGCTTTCGGGACACACAAGCGACCTCGGAATGAGAGGAGTCCTACTCTGTTTTGAAAGCTCGTCCAGTTACCATTCCAACGATCTAAACATCGTCCAAATCCGACCTCCGATGAGGGAGTTATGAGGGTTTTAGTGGGAATGGGGATGTCGGAAAAAACTCCAGACCATTTATGGTCACCCCACTTTTGGAGGCCTAAACGGTTTCAGAATGCGACGATTTCTAAAGAAGTTATGAAGAGCACTGACACACCTTTCCAATGAACTAAAAATCCACCCAAGCGGACAAATAACGAGGGAGTTACGAGCATTTTATTCGCATCACGCGTTTTCGATAGATTAACCACCGCGATTGAGAAACGATAATCGAAGGATTCTGGTGCACTTTCGGGACACCAGACAGCCTCGGAATGAGTGGAGTCCTACTCCGTTTTGAAAGCTCGTCCAGTCTACCATTCCAACGATCTAAACGTCCAATTCCGACCTTCGATGAGGGAGTTATGAGGGTTTTAGTGGGAATGGGGGATGTCGGAAAAACTCCAGACCATTTACGGTCACCCCACTTTTGGAGGCCTAAACGATTTAAGAATGCGACGATTTCTAAAGCAGTTACGAAGAGCACTGACACACCTTTCCAATGAACTAAAAATCCACCCAATCCGACAAATAACGAGGGAGTTACGAGCATTTTATTCGCATCACGCGTTTTCGAAAGACTAACTACCGCGATTGAGAAACGACAGTCGAAGGCTTCTGGTGCGCTTTCGGGACAACAGACAGACTCGGAATGAGAAGAGTCCTACTCCGTTTTGAAAGCTCGTCCAGTTACATTTCCAACGATCTAAACATCGTCCAAATTTGACCTCCGATGAGGGAGTTATGAGGGTGTTGGTGGGAACAGTGGATGTTAGAAAAACTCCAGACCATTTACTGTTACCAAACTTTTGGAGCCCTAAATGGTCTCAGAATGCGATGATTCCTAAAGCAGTTTCGAAGAGCACTGACACACCTTTCCAACGAACTACAAATCCACCTAATCCAATAAATAAGGAGGGAGTTACGAGCGTTTTATTCGTATTACGCATTTTCGAAAGACTAACCACCGCGATTGAGAAACGACAATCGAAGGCTTCTGTCGCGCTTTCGGGACACAAGACAGCCTCGGAATGAGAAGAGTCCTCATCCGTTCTGAAAGCTCGTCCAGTTACCATTCCAACGATCTAAACATCGTCCAAATCCGACCTTCGATGAGGGAGTTATGAGGGTTTTAGTGGGAATGGGGGATGTCGGAAAAACTCCAGACCATTTACGGTCACCCCACTTTTGGAGGCCTAAACGGTTTAAGAATGCGATGATTTCTAAAGCAGTTACGAAGAAGACACGACACACCTTTCCAATGAACTAAAAATCCACCCAATCCGACAAATAACGAGGGAGTTACGAGCATTTTATTCGCATCACGCGTTTTGAAAGATTAACCAGATTGAGAAACGACAATCGAAGGCTTCGTCGCGCTTTCGGGACACAAGCACCTCGGAATGAGAAGAGTCCTCATCCGTTTGAAAGCTCGTCCAGTTACCATTCCAACGATCTAAACATCGTCCAAATCCGACCTCCGATGAGGGAGTTATGAGGGTTTTAGTGGGAATGGGGATGTCGGAAAAACTCCAGGCCATTTACGGTCACCCCACTTTTGGAGGCCTAAACGGTTTCAGAATGCGACGATTTCTAAAGCAGTTACGAAGAGCACTGACACACCTTTCCAATGAACTAAAAATCCACCCAATCCGACAAATAACGAGGGAGTTACGAGCATTTTATTCGCATCACGCGTTTTCGAAAGACTAACCACCGCGATTGAGAAACGACAATCGAAGGCTTCTGTCGCGCTTTCGGGACACCGGGCAGCCTCGGAATGAGAAGAGTCCTCATCCGTTCTGAAAGCTCGTCCAGTTACCATTCCAACGATCTAAACATCGTCCAAATCCGACCTTCGATGAGGGAGTTATGAGGGTTTTAGTGGGAATGGGGGATGTCGGAAAAACTCCAGACCATTTACGGTCACCCCACTTTTGGAGGCCTAAACGGTTTAAGAATGCGATGATTTCTAAAGCAGTTACGAAGAGCACTGACACACCTTTCCAATGAACTAAAAATCCACCCAATCCGACAAATAACGAGGGAGTTACGAGCGTTTTATTCGGATCAAGCGTTTTTGAAAGATTAACCACCGCGATTGAGAAACGACAGTCGAAGGCTTCTGGTGCGCTTTCGGGACAACAGACAGACTCGGAATGAGAAGAGTCCTACTCCGTTTTGAAAGCTCGTCCAGTTACAATTCCAACGATCTAAACATCGTCCAAATCTGACCTCCGATGAGGGAGTTATGAGGGTTTTAGTGGGAATGGGGGATGTGAGAAAAACTCCAGACCATTTATGGTCACCCCACTTTTGGAGGCCTAAACGGTTTAAGAATGCATGATTTCTAAAAAGCGAAGTTACGAAGAGCACTGACACACCTTTCCAATGAACTAAAAATCCACCCAATCCGACAAATAACGAGGGAGTTACGAGCATTTGATTCGCATCACGCGTTTTCGAAAGACTAACCACCGCGATTGAGAAACGACAATCGAAGGCTTCTGTCGCGCTTTCGGGACACCGGGCAGCCTCGGAATGAGAAGAGTCCTCATCCGTTCTGAAAGCTCGTCCAGTTACCATTCCAACGATCTAAACATCGTCCAAATCCGACCTTCGATGAGGGAGTTATGAGGGTTTTAGTGGGAATGGGGGATGTCGGAAAAACTCCAGGCCATTTACGGTCACCCCACTTTTGGAGGCCTAAACGGTTTCAGAATGCGACGATTTCTAAAGCAGTTACGAAGAGCACTGACACACCTTTCCAATGAACTAAAAATCCACCCAATCCGACAAATAACGAGGGAGTTACGAGCATTTGATTCGCATCATCACGCGTTTTGAAAGACTAACCACCGCGATTGAGAAACGACAATCGAAGGCTTTCGGGACTTTTCGGGACACCGGCCTCGGAATGAGAAGAGTCCTCATCCGTTTTGAAAGCTCGTCAGTTACCATTCCAACGATCTAAACATCGTCAAACCGACCTTCGATGAGGGAGTTATGAGGGTTTTAGTGGGAATGGGGATGTCGGAAAAACTCCTGGACCATTTACGGTCACCCCACTTTTGGAGGCCTAAACGGTTTAAGAATGCGATGATTTCTAAAGCAGTTACGAAGAGCACTGACACACCTTTCCAATGAACTAAAAATCCACCCAATCCGACAAATAACGAGGGAGTTACGAGCATTTTATTCGCATCACGCGTTTTCGAAAGACTAACTACCGCGATTGAGAAACGACAATCGAAGGCTTCTGTCGTGGCTTTCGGGACACAAGACAGCCTCGGAATGAGAAGAGTCCTCATCCGTTCTGAAAGCTCGTCCATTACCATTCCAACGATCTAAACATCGTCCAAATCCGACCTCGATGAGGGAGTTATGAGGGTTTTAGTGGGAATGGGGATGTCGGAAAAACTCCAGACCATTTACGGTCACCCCACTTTTGGAGGCCTAAACGGTTTAAGAATGCGACGATTTCTAAAGCAGTTACGAAGAGCACTGACACACCTTTCCAATGAACTAAAAATCCACCCAATCCGACAAATAACGAGGGAGTTACGAGCATTTTTTTTCGCATTACGCGTTTTGAAAGATTAACCACCGCGATTGAGAAACAACAATCGAAGGCTTCGTCGCGCTTTCGGGACACCAGACAGCCTCGGAATGAGAAGAGTCCTCTCCGTTCGAAAGCTCGTCCAGTTACCATTCCAACGATCTAAACATCGTCCAAATCCGACCTTCGATGAGGGAGTTATGAGGATTTTAGTGGGAATGGGGATGTCGGAAAAACCCGGACCATTTACGGTCACCCCACTTTTGGAGGCCTAAACGGTTTAAGAATGCGACGATTTCTAAAGATTACGGAAGAGCACTGACACACCTTTCCAATGAACTAAAAATCCACCCAATCCGACAAATAACGAGGGAGTTACGAGCATTTTATTCGCATCACGCATTTTTGAAAGACTAACCACCGCGATTGAGAAACGACAATCGAAGGCTTCTGTCGCGCTTTCAGGACACAAGACAGCCTCGGAATGAGAAGAGTCCTCATCCGTTCTGAAAGCTCGTCCAGTTACCATTCCAACGATCTAAACATCGTCCAAATTTGACCTCCGATGAGGGAGTTATGAGGGTGTTGGTGGGAACAGTGGATGTTAGAAAAACTCCAGACCATTTACTGTTACCAAACTTTTGGAGCCCTAAAGGGTCTCAGAATGCGATGATTCCTAAAAGCAGTTTCGAAGAGCACTGACACACCTTTCCAATGAACTAAAAATCCACCCAATCCGACAAATAACGAGGGAGTTACGAGCATTTTATTCGCATCGCGTTTTCGAAAGACTAACCACCGCATTGAGAAACGACAATCGAAGGCTTCGTCGTGCGGCTTTCGGGACACGAAGGCGCCTCGGAATGAGAAGAGTCCTCATCCGTTTTGAAAGCTCGTCAGTTACCATTCCAACGATCTAAACATCGTCCAAATCCGACCTTCGATGAGGGAGTTATGAGGGTTTTAGTGGGAATGGGGGATGTCGGAAAAACTCCAGGCCATTTACGGTCACCCCACTTTTGGAGGCCTAAACGGTTTCAGAATGCGACGATTTCTAAAGCAGTTACGAAGAGCACTGACACACCTTTCCAATGAACTAAAAATCCACCCAATCCGACAAATAACGAGGGAGTTACGAGCATTTGATTCGCATCACGCGTTTTCGAAAGACTAACCACCGCGATTGAGAAACGACAATCGAAGGCTTCTGTCGCGCTTTCGGGACACCGGGCAGCCTCGGAATGAGAAGAGTCCTCATCCGTTCTGAAAGCTCGTCCAGTTACCATTCCAACGATCTAAACATCGTCCAAATCCGACCTTCGATGAGGGAGTTATGAGGGTTTTAGTGGGAATGGGGGATGTCGGAAAAACTCCAGGCCATTTACGGTCACCCCACTTTTGGAGGCCTAAACGGTTTCAGAATGCGACGATTTCTAAAGCAGTTACGAAGAGCACTGACACACCTTTCCAATGAACTAAAAATCCACCCAATCCGACAAATAACGAGGGAGTTACGAGCATTTGATTCGCATCACGCGTTTTCGAAAGATTAACCACCGCGATTGAGAAACGACAATCGAAGGCTTCTGGCGCGCTTTCGGGACACCAGACAGCCTCAGAATGAGAAGAGTCCTACTCCGTTTTGAAAGCTCGTCCAGTTACAATTCCAACGATCTAAACATCGTCCAAATCCGACCTCCGATGAGGGAGTTATGAGGGTTTTAGTGGGAATGGGGGATGTCAGAAAAACTCCAGACCATTTATGGTCACCCCACTTTTGGAGGCCTAAACGGTTTCAGAATGCGACGATTTCTAAAGCAGTTACGAAGAGCACTGACACACCTTTCCAATGAACTAAAAATCCACCCAATCCGACAAATAACGAGGGAGTTACGAGCATTTTTCGCTTTGATTCGCATCACGCGATTTCGAAAGACTAACCACGCGATTGAGAAACACCGATCGATTGAGAAACGACAATCGACCTCGGCTTTTTGTCGCACGGACACAGATGCAAGATGACCTCGGAATGAGAAGAGTCCTCATCCGTTCTGAAAGCTCGTCCAGTTACCATTCCAACGATCTAAACATCGTCCAAATCCGACCTTCGATGAGGGAGTTATGAGGGTGTTAGTGGGAATGGGGATGTCGGAAAAACTCCAGACCATTTACGGTCACCCCACTTTTGGAGGCCTAAACGGTTTAAGAATGCGATGATTCTAAAGCGATTTTACGAAGAGCACTGACACACCTTTCCAATGAACTAAAAATCCACCCAATCCGACAAATAACGAGGGAGTTACGAGCATTTTATTCGCATCACATGCATTTTCGAAAGACTAACCACCGCGATTGAGAAAAACGATCGAAGGCTTCTGTCGGCTTTCGGGACACAAGACAGCCTCGGAATGAGAAGAGTCCTCATCCGTTTCGAAAGCTCGTCAGTTACCTACCATTCCAACGATCTAAACATCGTCCAAATCCGACCTTCGATGAGGGAGTTATGAGGGTTTTAGTGGGAATGGGGATGTCGGAAAAACTCCAGACCATTTACGGTCACCCCACTTTTGGAGGCCTAAACGGTTTAAGAATGCGACGATTTCTAAAGCAGTTACGAAGAGCACTGACACACCTTTCCAATGAACTAAAAATCCACCCAATCCGACAAATAACGAGGGAGTTACGAGCATTTTATTCGCATCACGCGATTTTCGAAAGACTAACCACCGCGATTGAGAAACGACAATCGAAGGCTTCGCGCGCTTCGGGACACGGGCAAGATAGCCTCGGAATGAGAAGAGTCCTCATCCATTTTGAAAGCTCGTCAGTTACCATTCCAACGATCTAAACATCGTCCAAATCCGACCTCCGATGAGGGAGTTATGAGGGTGTTGGTGGGAATGGGGATGTCGGAAAAACTCCGGACCATTTACGGTTACCCCACTTTTGGAGGCCTAAACGGTCTCGAATGCGATGATTTCTAAAGCGAGTTTTAAAAGAGCACTGACACACCTTTCCAATGAACTAAAAATCCACCCAATCCGACAAATAACGAGGGAGTTACGAGCATTTTATTCGCATCACGCGTTTTCGAAAGACTAACCACCGCGATTGAGAAACGACAATCGAAGGCTTCTGGCGCGCTTTCGGGACACACAAGACAGCCTCGGAATGAGAAGAGTCCTTATCCATTCTGAAAGCTCGTCCAGTTACCATTCCAACGATTTAAACATCGTCCAATTCCGACCTTCGATGAGGGAGTTATGAGGGTTTTAGTGGGAATGGGGGATGTCGGAAAAACTCCAGACCATTTACGGTCACCCCACTTTTGGAGGCCTAAACGGTTTAAGAATGCGACGATTTCTAAAGAGTTTTACGAAGAGCACCGACACACCTTTCCAATGAACTAAAATCCACCCAATCCGACAAATAACGAGGGAGTTACGAGCATTTTATTCGCATCACGCGTTTTGAAAGACTAACCACCGCGATTGAGAAACGACAATCGAAGGCTTCGCTGCGCGCTTTTCGGGACACAAAATGACTCGGAATGAGAAGAGTCCTACTCCGTTTTAAAAGCTCATCTAGTTACCATTCTAACGATCTAAACATCGTCCAAATCCGACCTCCGATGAGGGAGTTATGAGGGTATTAGTGGGAACGGGGGATGTCATAAAAACTCCAGACCATTTATGGTCACCCCACTTTTGGAGGCCTAAACGGTTTCAGAATGTGACGATTTCTAAAGCAGTTACGAAGAGCACTGACACACCTTTCCAATGAACTAAAAATCCACCCAATCTGACAAATAACGAGGGAGTTATGAGCATTTTTTCGCATTACACGTTTTCGAAAGATTAACCACCGCGATTGAGAAACGATAATCGAAGGCTTCGCGCTTTCGGGACACGAGACATAGCTCGGAATGAGAAGAGTCCTCATCCGTTTGAAAGCTCGTCCAGTTACCATTCCAACGATCTAAACATCGTCCAAATCGACCTTCGATGAGGGAGTTATGAGGGTTTTAGTGGGAATGGGGATGTGGAAAAACTCTGGACCATTTACGGTCACCCCACTTTTGGAGGCCTAAACGGTTTCAGAATGCGATGATTTCTAAAGCAGTTACGAAGAGCACTGACACACCTTTCCAATGAACTAAAAATCCACCCAATCCGACAAATAACGAGGGAGTTACGAGCATTTTATTCGCATCACGCGTTTTCAAAAGATTAACCACCGCGATTGAGAAACGACAATCGAAGGCTTCGGCGCGCTTTCGGGACACAAAGACAGCCTCGGAATGAGAAGAGTCCTTATCCATTCTGAAATCTCGTCCAGTTACCATTCCAACGATCTAAACATCGTCCAAATCCGACCTTCGATGAGGGAGTTATGAGGGTTTTAGTGGGAATGGGGGATGTCGGTAAAACTCCAGACCATTTACGGTCACCCCACTTTTGGAGGCCTAAACGGTTTAAGAATGCGACGATTTCTAAAGCAGTTTTACGAAGAGCACTGACGACACCTTTCCAATGAACTAAAAATCCACCCAATCTGACAAATAACGAGGGAGTTATGAGCATTTTTTTCGCATTACACGTTTTCGAAAGATTAACCACCGCGATTGAGAAACGACGATCGAAGGCTTCTGGCGCACTTTCGGGACACCAGACAGCCTCAGAATGAGAAGAGTCCTTCTCCGTTTTGAAATCTTGTCCAGTTACCTTTCCAACGATCTAAACATCGTCTAAATCCGACCTCCGATGAGGGAGTTATGAGGGTGTTGGTGGGAACAGGGGATGTCGGAAAAACTCCAGACCATTTACTGTTACCAAACTTTTGGAGCCCTAAATGGTCTCAGAATGCGATGATTCCTAAAGCAGTTTCGAAGAGCACTGACACACCTTTCCAACGAACTACAAATCCACCTAATCCAATAAATAAGGAGGGAGTTACGAGCGTTTTATTCGTATTACGCATTTTCGAAAGATTAACCACCGCGATTGAGAAACGACAGTCGAAGGCTTCTGGTGCGCTTTCGGGACAACAGACAGACTCGGAATGAGAAGAGTCCTACTCCGTTTTAAAAGCTCGTCCAGTTACAATTCCAACGATCTAAACATTGTCCAAATCCGACCTCCGATGAGGGAGTTATGAGGGTGTTAGTGGGAACAGGGGATGTCGGAAAAACTTGACCATTTACGGTCATCCCACTTTTGGAGGCCTAAACGGTTTCAGAATGCGATGATTTCTAAAGCAGTTATGAAGAGCACTGACACACCTTTCCAATGAACTAAAAATCCACCCAATCTGACAAATAACGAGGGAGTTATGAGCATTTTTTTCGCATTACACGTTTTCGAAAGATTAACCACCGCGATTGAGAAACGACGATCGAAGGCTTCTGGCACACTTTCGGGACACCAGACAGCCTCAGAATGAGAAGAGTCCTCCGTTTTGAAAGCTCGTCCAGTTACATTTCCAACGATCTAAACATCGTCCAAATCTGACCTCCGATGAGGGAGTTATGAGGGTGTTGGTGGGAACAGGGGATGTTAGAAAAACTCCAGACCATTTACTGTTACCTAACTTTTGGAGCCCTAAATGGTCTCAGAATGCGATGATTCCTAAAGCAGTTTCGAAGAGCACTGACACACCTTTCCAATGAACTAAAAATCCACCCAATCCGATAAATAACGAGGGAGTTACGAGCATTTTATTCGCATCATGCATTTTCGAAAGACTAACCACCGCGATTGAGAAACGACAATCGAAGGCTTCTGTCGTGCTTTCGGGACACAACGGAGACCTCGGAATGAGAAGAGTCCTACTCCATTTTGAAAGCTCGTCCAGTTACCATTCCAACGATCTAAACATCGTCCAAATCCGACCTCGATGAGGGAGTTATGAGGGTTTTAGTGGGAATGGGGGATGTCGGAAAACTCGGACCATTTACGGTCACCCCACTTTTGGAGGCCTAAACGGTCTAAGAATGCGACGATTCTAAAGAGTTTTAAAGAGCACCGACACACCTTTCCAATGAACTAAAATCCACCCAATCCGACAAATAACGAGGGGAGTTACGAGCATTTTATTCGCATCACGCGATTTTGAAAGATTAACACCGCGATTGAGAAACGACAATCGAAGGCTTCGGCGTGCTTCGGGACACAAGACGAGAGCCTCGAATGAGAAGAGTCCTCATCCGTTTTGAAAGCTCGTCCATCAGTTACCATTCCAACGATCTAAACATCGTCCAAATCCGACCTCCGATGAGGGAGTTATGAGGGTTTTAGTGGGAATGGGGGATGTCGGAAAACTCCGAGACCATTTACCTCACCCCACTTTTGGAGGCCTAACCGATCTTAGAATGTGACGATTTCTAAAGGATTTTTGAAGAGCACTGACTCACCTTTCCAATGAACCAAAAATCCACCCAATCCGACAAATAACGAGGGAGTTACGAGCATTTTATTCGCATCACGCGTGATTTGAAAGATTAACCACCGCGATTGAGAAACGACAATCGAAGGCTTCGGCGTGTTTTTCGGGACACAAGCACGGCCTCGGAATGAGAAGAGTCCTCATCCATTTTGAAAGCTCGTCCAGTTATTACCATTCCAACGATCTAAACATCGTCCAAATCCGACCTCCGATGAGGGAGTTATGAGGGTTTTAGTGGGAATGGGGATGTGGGGAAAATTTTGACCATTTACTCACACCACTTTTGGAGGCCTAAACGGTCTAAGAATGCGACGATTCTAAAAGATTTTTAAAGAGCAACGACTCACCTTTCCAATGAACTAAAATCCACCCAATCCGACATAAATAACGAGGGAGTTACGAGCATTTTATTCGCATCACGTTTTTCGAAAGATTAACCACCGCGATTGAGAAACGATAATCGAAGGATTCTGGCGCACTTTCGGGACACTAGACAGCCTCGGAATGAGAAGAGTCTTTCTCCATTTTGAAAGCTTGTCCAGTTACCTTTCCAATGATCTAAACATCGTCCAAATCTGACCTTCGATGAGGGAGTTATGAGAGTGTTAGGGGGAATAGGGGATGTGAGGAAAACTTTGACCATTTACTCTCACCCACTTTTGGAGGCCTAAACGGTCTAAGAATGCGACGATTCTAAAGGAGTTTTGAAGAGCACACACCTTTCCAATGAACTAAAAATCCACCCAATCTGACAAATAACGAGGGAGTTATGAGCATTTTTTTCGCATTACACGTTTTCAAAAGATTAACCACCGCGATTGAGAAACGACGATCGAAGGCTTCGCATGTGCTTTCGGGACATAGAGCCTAGAATGAAGAGTCCTCTCCATTTTGAAAGCTTGTCCAGTTACCTTTCCAACGATCTAAACATCGTCCAAATCCAACCTCTGATGAGGGAGTTATGAGGGTGTTAGTGGGAATGGGGATGTGGGGAAAAACTTGGACCATTTACTCTCACACAACTTTTGGAGCCCTAAATGGTCTCAGAATGCGATGATTCCTAAAGCAGTTTCAAAGAGCACTGACACACCTTTCCAACGAACTAAAAATCGACCCAATCCGACAAATAACGAGGGAGTTACGAGCATTTTATTCGCATCACGTGTTTTTGAAAGATTAACCACCGCGATTGAGAAACGATGATCGAAAGCACGTCGCTTTCGGGACACAGAGGCTGACCTCGGAATGAGAAGAGTCCTACTCCATTTTGAAAGCTCGTCCAGTTATCTTTCCAACGAGCTAAACATCGTCCAAATCCGACCTCCGATGAGGGAGTTATGAGGGTTTTAGTGGGAATGGGGGATGTCGGAGGAAAATTTTCCGGACCATTTACTCACACCACTTTTGGAGGCCTAAACGGTTTAAGAATGCGACGATTCTAAAGGAGTTTTACGAAGAGCACCGACACACCTTTCCAATGAACTAAAATCCACCCAATCCGACAATAACGAGGGGAGTTACGAGCATTTTATTCGCATCACGTGATTTCAAAAGATTAAACCACCGCGATTGAGAAACGATGATCGAAGGCTTCGCGCATGATTTTCAGGGCAGTGAGACACCTAGAATGAGAAGAGTCCTCTCCATTTTGAAAGCTCGTCCAGTTACCATTCCAACGATCTAAACATCGTCCAAATCGACCTCGATGAGGGAGTTATGAGGGTTTTAGTGGGAATGGGGATGTGAGGAAAATTCGGACCATTTACTCTCACACCACTTTTGGAGGCCCAAACGGTCTCGAATGCGACGATTCTAAAGGAGTTTTAAAGAGCACCGACACACCTTTCCAATGAACTAAAATCCACCCAATCCGACAAATAACGGGGAGTTACGAGCATTTTATTCGCATTACACGATTTCGAAAGATTAACCACCGCGATTGAGAAACGATGATCGAAGGCTTCTGGTTTTTAGGACACCAGACATGCCTCAGAATGAGAAGAGTCCTTCTCCATTTTGAAAGTCTTGTCCAGTTACCTTTCCAACGAGCTCTAAACATCGTCCAAATCCGACCTCGATGAGGGAGTTATGAGGGTTTTAGTGGGAATGGGGGATGTGAGGAAAATTTTGGACCATTTACCCTCACACCACTTTTGGAGGCCTAAACGGTCTAAGAATGCGACGATTCTAAAGGAGTTTTAAAGAGCACTGACACACCTTTCCAATGAACTAAAATCCACCCAATCCGACAATAACGAGGGAGTTACGAGCATTTTTTTCGCATTACGTGTTTTCAAAAGATTAACCACCGCGATTGAGAAACGAATCGAAGGCTTCGACATGGCTTTCGGGGTAGACACACAGCCTCAGAATGAGAAGAGTCCTTCTCCATTTTGAAAGCTTGTCCAGTTACCTTTCCAACAATCTAAACATCGTCCAAATCTGACCTCCAATGAAGGAGTTATGAGGGTGTTAGTGGGAACGGGGGATGTGGGAAAATTTTGGACCATTTACCTCACACCACTTTTGGAGGCCCAACGGTCTCGAGAATGCGATGATTCCTAAAGGAGTTTTAAAAGAGCACGACACACCTTTCCAATGAACCTAAAATCACCCAATCCGACATATAACGAGGGAGTTACGAGCATTTTTATTCGCATCACGATTTCAAAAGATTAACACCGGGATTGAGAAACGATGATCGAAGGCTTCGGCATGGTTTAGGGACACAGCAGACAGCCTCGAATGAGAAGAGTCCTCTCCATTTTGAAAGCTCATCAGTTACCTTTCCAACGATCTAAACATCGTCCAAATCCGACCTCCATGAGAGGGAGTTATGAGGGTTTTAGTGGGAACAGGGGATGTGGGAAAATTTTGAACCATTTACCTCACACCACTTTTGGAAGCCCAACCGGTCTTGGAATGCGACGATTCCTAAAGGAGTTTTAAAGAGCACTGACTCACCTTTCAAATAAACTAAAATCGACCCAATCTGACATATAATGGGGAGTTACGAGCATTTTATTCGCATCACGCGATTTCAAAAGATTAACAACCGGGATTGAGAAACGACGATCGAAGGCTTCGCGTGGTTTTAGGGGACACAAGATAGCCTCGGAATGAAGAAGAGTCCTCTCCATTTTGAAAGCTCGTATAGTTACCTTTCCAACGAGCTAAACATCGTCCAAATCGACCTCCGATGAGGGAGTTATGAGGGTTTTAGTGGGAATGGGGATGTGGGAAAATTTTGAACCATTTACCTCACACCACTTTTGGAGGCCCAACCCGGTCTAAGAATGCGACGATTCCTAAAGGAGTTTTAAAGAGACCGACTCACCTTTCCAATGAACTAAAATGACCCAATCGACAACATATAACGGGGGTTATGAGCATTTTATTCGCATCACTTGATTTCAAAAGATTAACAACCAGGATTGAGAAACGATGATCGAAGGTTTCTGGCGTGGTTTAGGGGTAGCAAACAACCTCAGAATCAGAAGAGTCTTATATTTTGAAAGCTCGTCCAGTTACCTTTCCAAAGAGCTAAACATCATCTAAATTTGACCTACGATGAGGGAGTTATGAGGGTTTTCGTGTGAAGAGGGGATGTGAGGTAAATTTTGAACCATTTTACTCTCAAACCACTTTTGGAGGCCCAACCGGTCTCGGAATGCAACGATTCCTAAAGGAGTTTTAAAGAGCACTGACTCACCTATCCAATGAACCTAAAATTGACCCAATCTGACATAAAATGGGGAGTTATGAGCATTTTATTCACATCATGTGATTTCAAAAGATTAACTACGCGGATTGAGAACGATCGAAGGCTTCGACATGTGGTTTTAGGGGGTAGCAACATGCCTCGAATGAGAAGAGTCCTACTCCATTTTGAAAGCTCGTCCAGTTATCTTTCCAACGAGCTAAAGATCGTCCAAATCCGACCTCCGATGAGGGAGTTATGAGGGTTTTGTGGGAAAAGGGGATGTGGGAAAATTTTGAACCATTTACCCTCACACCACTTTTGGAGGCCCAACCGATCTCAGAATGCGACGATTCCTAAGGGTGTTTTAAAGAACACCGACTCACCTTTTTAATGAACCTAAAATAGAGTCAATCCGACATATAACGGGGAGTTATGAGCATTTTATTCACATCACGCGATTTCAAAAGATTAACGACCGGGATTGAGAAACGACGATCGAAGGCTTCTGGCATGGTTTAGGGGTAGCAAGATGCCTCAAAATCAAAAGAGTCCTCTATTTTGAAATCTTGTCTAGTTACCTTTCCAACGAGCTAAACATCGTCCAAATCCGGCCTCCGATGAGAGAGTTATGAGGGTTTTCGTAGGAAGGGGATGTGGGAAAAATTCTAGACCATTTACTCTCACACCACTTTTGGAGGCCCAACCGGTCTAGGAATGCGAGGATTCCTAAAGGAGTTTTAAAGATCACTGACTCACCTTACTAATGAACTTAAAATTGACCCAATCTGACATATAATGGGGAGTTATGTGCATTTTATTCACATCACGCAATTTCAAAAGATTAACGACCGGGATTGAGAAACGACGATCGAAGGCTTCTGTCGCAGTTTGGGGGTACGAGATAGCCTCAGAATTAGAAGAGTCCTCCTCTGTTTTGAAAGCTCGTATAGTTACCTTTCCAACGAGCTAAATATTGTTCAAATCTGATGTTCGATGAGGGAGTTATGAGGGTTTTTGTAAGAACAGGGGATGTGGGGAAAATTTCAGACCATTTACTCTCACATCATTTTTAGAAGCCCAACCGGTCTCGGAATGCGATGATTCCTAAAGGAGTTTTAAAGAGCACTGACTCACCTTTCTCATGAACCCAAAATTGACCCAATCTGACATATAACGAGGAGTTATGAATATTTTATTCACAACACGTGATTTCAAAAGATTAACGACCAGGATTGAGAAATGACGATCGAAGGCTTCTAGCGTGGTTTAGGGGTACGAGATAGCCTCGGAATCGAGAAGAGTCCTCCTCCATTTTGAAATCTCATCCAGTTACCTTTCCAACGAGCTAAACATCGTCCAAATCTGACCTCCGATGAGGGAGTTATGAGGGTTTTCGTGGGAATGGGGATGTGAGGAAAATTTTGAACCATTTACCTCACACCACTTTGGAGGCCCAACCGGTCTCGAATGCGACGATTCCTAAAGGAGTTTTAAACAGTACAGACTCAACTTTTCAATGAACCTAAAATCGACCCAATCGGACATATAACAGGGAGTTACGAGTGTTTTTATTCACATCACACGATTTCAAAAGATTAACGACCGAGATTGAGAAATGATGATAGAAGGCTTCTGGCATGGTTTAGGGGTAGCAAGACAGCCTCAGAATCAGAAGAGTCCTCCTCATTTTGAAATCTCGTCCAGTTACCTTTCCAACGAGCTAAACATCGTCCAAATCCGACCTCCGATGAGGGAGTTATGAGGGTTTTCATGGGAACAGGGGATGTGAGAAAATTTTGAACCATTTACCTCACACCACTTTTAGAGGCCCAACCGGTCTCGAATGCGACGATTCCTAAAGGAGTTTTAAAGAGCACTGACTCACCTTTCCAATGAACCTAAAATTGACCCAATCCGACATATAACGGGGAGTTATGAGCATTTTTATTTGCATCACATGATTTCAAAAGATTAACGACCGGGATTGAGAAACGACGATCGAAGGCTTCTGGCGTGGTTTAGGGGTAGCAGATAGCCTAGAATGAAGAAGAGTCCTCCTCCATTTTGAAAGCTCATCTAGTTACCTTTTCCAATGAGCTAAACATCGTCCAAATCTGACCTCCGATGAGGGAGTTATGAGGGTTTTCGTGGGAATAGGGGATGTGAGGAAAATTTTGAACCATTTACCCTCACACCACTTTTGGAGGCCCAACCGGTCTCGGAATGCGACGATTCCTAAAGGAGTTTTAAAGAGCACTGACTCACCTTTCCAATGAACCTAAAATTGACCCAATCCGACATATAATGGGGAGTTACGAGCATTTTATTCGCATCACGTGATTTCAAAAGATTAACTACCGGATTGAGAAACGACGATCGAAGGCTTCTGGCATGGTTTAGGGGTAGCAGACAGCCTCAGAATTAGAAGAGTCCTCCTCCATTTTGAAATCTCGTCCAGTTACCTTTCCAACGAGCTAAACATCGTCCAAATCTGACCTCCGATGAGGGAGTTATGAGGGTTTTCGTGGGAATAGGGGATGTGAGGAAAATTTTGAACCATTTACCCTCACACCACTTTTGGAGGCCCAACCGGTCTCGGAATGCAACGATTCCTAAAGGAGTTTTAAAGAGCACTGACTCACCTTTCCAATGAACCTAAAATTGACCCAATCTGACATATAATGGGGAGTTACGAGCATTTTTATTCGCATCACGCGATTTCAAAAGATTAACGACCGGATTGAGAAACGATGATCGAAGGCTTCTGGCGTGGTTTAGGGGTAGCAGACAGCCTCAGAATCAGAAGAGTCCTCCTCCATTTTGAAATCTCGTCCAGTTACCTTTTCAACGAGCTAAACATCGTCCAAATCTGACCTCCGATGAGGGAGTTATGAGGGTTTTCGTGGGAATAGGGGATGTGAGGAAAATTTTGAACCATTTACCCTCACACCACTTTTGGAGGCCCAACCGGTCTCGAATGCGACGATTCCTAAAGGAGTTTTAAAGAGCACCGACTCACCTTTCAATGAACCTAAAATTGACCCAATCGACATATAACGGGGAGTTACGAGCAATTTATTCGCATCACGCGATTTCAAAAGATTAACGACCGGATTGAGAAACGATGATCGAAGGCTTCTGGCATGGTTTTAGTAGGTAGTGATAGCCTTAGAAAGAAGAGTCCTCCTCCATTTTGAAATCTCGTCCAGTTACCTTTCCAACGAGCTAAACATCGTCCAAATCGACCTCCGATGAGGGAGTTATGAGGGTTTTCGTGGGGAAGGGGATGTGAGGAAAATTTTGAACCATTTACCCTCACACCACTTTTGGAGGCCCAACGGTCTCGAATGCGATGATTCCTAAAGGAGTTTTAAAGAGCACCGACTCACCTTTCCAATGAACCTAAAATTGACCCACCCAATCCGATATAACGGGAGTTACGAGCATTTTTATTTGCATCACGTGATTTCAGAAGATTAACGACCAGGATTGAGAAACGATGATCGAAGGCTTCGGCATGGTTTAGGGTAGTAGCATGAACCTCGGAATCAGAAGAGTCCTCCATTTTGAAATCTCATCCAGTTACCTTTCCAACGAGCTAAACATCGTCCAAATCCGACCTCCGATGAGGGAGTTATGAGGGTTTTCGTGGGAACAGGGGATGTGAGGAAAATTTTGAACCATTTACCCTCACACCACCTTTGGAGGCCCAATCGGTCTCGGAATGCGACGATTCCTAAAGGATTTTTAAAGAGCACTGACTCACCTTTCCAATGAACCTAAAATCGACCCAATCCGACATATAAAGGGGAGTTACGAGTTTTTTATTCGCATCACGTGATTTCAAAAGATTAACGACCGAGATTGAGAAACGACGATCGAAGGCTTCGGCGTGGTTTAGGGGGTAGTAGAGATACCTCAGAATCAGAAGTCCTCCTCCATTTTGAAATCTCATCCAGTTACCTTTCCAACGAGCTAAACATCGTCCAAATCGACCTCGATGAGGGAGTTATGAGGGTTTTCGTGGGAATAGGGGATGTGAGGAAAATTTTAAACCATTTACCCTCACACCACCTTTGGAGGCCCAACCGGTCTCGAATGCGATGATTCCTAAAGGATTTTTAAAGAGCACTGACTCACCTTTCCAATGAACCTAAAATCGACCCAATCCGACATATAACGGGGAGTTACGAGTGTTTTTATTCGCATCACTTGATTTCAAAAGATTAACGACCGGGATTGAGAAACGACGATCGAAGGCTTCTGGCGTGGTTTAGGGGTAGCAGACAGCCTCAGAATCAGAAGAGTCCTCCTCTGTTTTAAAATCTCATCCAGTTACCTTTTCAACGAGCTAAACATCGTCCAAATCTGACCTCCGATGAGGGAGTTATGAGGGTTTTCGTGGGAACAGGGGATGTGAGGAAAATTTTGAACCATTTACCCTCACACCACTTTTAGAGGCCCAACCGGTCTCGAAATGCGATGATTCCTAAAGGAGTTTTAAAGAGCACCGACTCACCTTTCCAATGAACCTAAAATCGACCAATCTGACATATAACAGGAAGTTACGAGCATTTTTATTCGCATCACGCGATTTCAAAAGATTAACGACCGGATTGAGAAACGATGATCGAAGGCTTCGCAGCGTGTTTTAGGGTAGCAGCAGATAACCTCGGAATCAAAAGAGTCCTCCTCTATTTTGAAATCTCGTCTAGTTACCTTTCCAACGAGCTAAACATCGTCCAAATCCGACCTCCGATGAGGGAGTTATGAGGGTTTTCGTGGGAAACAGGGGATGAGGAAAATTTTGAACCATTTACCTCTCACACCACTTTTGGAGGCCCAACCAGTCTCGGAATGCGACGATTCCTAAAGGAGTTTTAAAAGCACCGACTCACTTTTCAATGAACCTAAAATCGACCCAATCCGACATATAATGGGGAGTTATGAGCATTTTTATTCGCATCATGTGATTTCAAAAGATTAACGACCGAGATTGAGAAACGATGATCGAAGGCTTCGACATGGTTTAGGGGGGTAGCAGCATGACCTCGAGAATCAAAAGAGTCCTCCTCCATTTTGAAATCTCTCGTCCAGTTACCTTTCCAACGAGCTAAACATCGTCCAAATCCGACCTCCGATGAGGGAGTTATGAGGGTTTTCGTGTGGGAAAGGGGATGTGAGGAAAATTTTGAACCATTTACCTCACACCACTTTTGGAGGCCCAACCGGTCTCAGAATGCGATGATTCCTAAGGGAGTTTTAAAGAGCACAGACTCACCATTCTAATGAACCTAAAATTGACCCAATCTAACATATAACGGGGAGATACGAGCATTTTATTTGCATCACACGATTTCAAAAGATTAACGACCGGGATTGAGAAACGACGATCGAAGGCTTCTAGCATGGTTTAGGGGTAGCAGACAGCCTCAGAATTAGAAGAGTCCTCCTCTGTTTTGAAATCTCATCCAGTTACCTTTCCAATGAGCTAAACATCGTCCAAATTTGAACTCCGATGAGAGAGTTATGAGGGTTTTCGTGGGAACAGGGGATGTGAGGAAAATTTTGAACCATTTACCTCACACCACTTTTAGAGGCCTAACCAGTCTCGGAATGCGACGATTCCTAAAGGAGTTTTAAAGAGCACTGACTCACCTTTCTAATGAACCCAAAATTAACCCAATCTGACATATAATAGGGAGTTACGTGCATTTTATTCGTATCACGCGATTTTAAAAGATTAACGACAGGGATTGAGAAAGGATGATCGAAGTCTTCTGGCGGGGTTTAGGGGTATGAGATAGCCTCAGAATTATAAGAGTCCTTCTCTGCTTTGAAATATCGTATAGTTTCCTTTCCAACAAGCTAAATATCGCCTCCGATGAGGGAGTTATGAGGGTTTTCATGGGAACAGGGGATGTGAGGAAAATTTTGAACCATTTACCCTCACACCACTTTTAGAGGCCCAACCAGTCTCAGAATGCGACAATTCCTAAAGGATTTTTAAAGAGCACTGACTCACCTTTCCAATGAACCTAAAATTGACCCAATCCGACATATAATGGGGAGTTACGAGCATTTTTATTTGCATCACTCGATTTCAAAAGATTAATGACCGGGATTGAGAAACGACGATCGAAGGCTTCTGGCGTGGTTTAGGGGTACAGAGATAGCCTCGAATCGAAGAGTCCTCCTCCATTTTAAAATCTCATCCAGTTACCTTTCCAACGAGCTAAACATCGTCCAAATCTGACCTCCGATGAGGGAGTTATGAGGGTTTTCGTGGGAACAGGGGATGTGAGGAAAATTTTGAACCATTTACCCTCACACCACTTTTGGAGGCCCAACCGGTCTCAGAATGCGATGATTCCTAAAGGAGTTTTAAAGAGCACTGACTCACCTTTCCAATGAACCTAAAATCGACCCAATCCGACATATAATGGGGAGTTATGAGCATTTTATTCGCATCATGTGATTTCAAAAGATTAACGACCGGGATTGAGAAACAATGATCGAAGGATTCTGGCACGGTTTAGGGGTATGAGATAGCCTCAGAATCAGAAGAGTCCTCCATTTTGAAAGCTTGTATAGTTAACTTTTCAACAAGCTAAATATCGTCCAAATCTGACCTCCGATGAGGGAGTTATGAGGGTTTCTGTAGGAATAGGGGATGTGAGGAAAATTTTGAACCATTTACCCTCACACCACTTTTGGAGGCCCAACCGGTCTCGGAATGCGACGATTCCTAAAGGAGTTTTAAAGAGCACTGACTCACCTTTCAATGAACCTAAAATTGACCCAATCCGACATATAATGGGGAGTTATGAGTTTTTATTCGCATCACGTGATTTCAAAAGATTAACGACCGGATTGAGAAACGACGATCGAAGGCTTCGGCATGTTTTAGGGTAGAGATAGCCTCAGAATCAGAAGAGTCCTCCTCCATTTTAAAATCTCATCCAGTTACCTTTCCAACGAGCTAAACATCATCCAAATCCGACCTCCGATGAGGGAGTTATGAGGGTTTTCGTGGGAATAGGGGATGTGAGGAAAATTTTGAACCATTTACCCTCACACCACTTTTGGAGGCCCAACCGGTCTCGGAATGTGACGATTCCTAAAGGAGTTTTAAAGAGCACTGACTCACCTTTCCAATGAACCTAAAATTGACCCAATCGACATATAACGGGGAGTTACGAGCATTTTTTTATTCGCATCACGTGATTTTCAAAAGATTAACTACCGGGATTGAGAAATGATGATCGAAGGCTTCTGGCATGGTTTAGGGGTAGCAGACGTACCTCAGAATCGAAAGAGAAGAGTCCTCTCCATTTTGAAATCTCATCCAGTTACCTTTCCAACGAGCTAAACATCGTCCAAATCCGACCTCCGATGAGGGAGTTATGAGGGTTTTCGTGGGAACAGGGGATGTGGAGGAAAATTTTGAACCATTTACTCTCACACCACTTTTGGAGGAGGCCCAACCGGTCTGGAATGAATGACGATTCCTAAAGGAGTTTTAAAGAGCACTGACTCACCTTTCTAATTAACCTAAAATCGACCCAATCCGACATGTAACGGGGAGTTACGTGCATTTTATTCGCATCACGTGATTTCGAAAGATTAACGACCAGGATTGAGAAACGACGATCGAAGGCTTCTGGCATGGTTCTCAAGGTAGCAGACATGTAACAGGGAGTTACGAGTGTTTTATTCGCATCACGTGATTTAAAGGATTTTTAAAAGATTAACGACCCAATCCATATAACGGGGGGATTGCAGAAACCTCGAAGGCTTATGGCATGGTTTAGGGGTACGAGATAGACTCGGAATTAGAAGAGTCCTCCATTTTGAAAGCTCGTCCAGTTACCTTTCCAACGAGCTAAATATCGTCCAAATCCAACCTCCGATGAGAGAGTTATGAGGGTTTTCGTGGGAACAGGGGATGTGGGAAAATTTTGAACCATTTACTCTCACACCACTTTTGGAGGCCCAACCGGTCTCGGAATGCGATGATTCCTAAAGGAGTTTTAAAGAGCACAGACTTACCATTCTAATGAACCCAAAATCGACCCAATTCAACAAATAATAGGGAGATACGAGCATTTTATTCGCATCACATGATTTCAAAAGATTAACGACCGGGATTGAGAAACGATGTTCGAAGGCTTCGGCATGTGTTTTAGGGGTCAGATAGCCCTAGGAATAAAAGAGTCCTCCTCCATTTTGAAATCTCGTCAGTTACCTTTCCAACGAGCTAAACATCGTCCAAATCCGACCTCCGATGAGGGAGTTATGAGGGTTTTCGTGGGAAGGGGATGTGGGGAAAATTTTGAACCATTTACCTCACACCACTTTTAGAGGCCCAACCGGTCTCAGAATGCGATGATTCCTAAAGGAGTTTTAAAGAGCACTGACTCACCTTTCCAATGAACCTAAAATCGACCCAATCCGACATATAACGGGGAGTTATGAGCATTTTATTCGCATCACGCGATTTCAAAAGATTAACGACCGGGATTGAGAAACGACGATCGAAGGCTTTTCAGCGTGGTTAGGGGGGGTAGCGAGATAGCCTCGGAATCGAGAAGAGTCCTCCTTTTGAAATCTCTCGTATAGTTACCTTTCCAACGAGCTAAACATCATCCAAATCTGACCTCCGATGAGGGAGTTATGAGGGTTTTCGTGGGAACAGGGGATGTGAGGAAAATTTTGAACCATTTACCTCACACCACTTTTGGAGGCCCAACCGGTCTCGGAATGCGACGATTCCTAAAGGAGTTTTAAAGAGCACTGACTCACCTTTCCAATGAACCAAAAAATCGACCCAATCCGACATATAACGGGAGAGTTACGAGTTTTTATTCGCATCACATGATTTCAAAAGATTAACGACGGGATTGAGAAACGACGATCGAAGGCTTCGGCGTGGTTTAGGGTAGCGAGATAGACCTCTCGAATCAGAAGAGTCCTGCTCGTTTTGAAATCTCCTCCAGTTACCTTTCCAACGAGCTAAACATCATCCAAATTCGACCTCCGATGAGGGAGTTATGAGGGTTTTCGTGGGAAGGGGATGTGAGGAAAATTTTGAACCATTTACCTCACACCACTTTTGGAGGCCCAACCGGTCTCGGAATGCGACGATTCCTAAAGGAGTTTTAAAGAGCACTGACTCACCTTTCCAATGAACCTAAAATCGACCCAATCTGACATATAACAGGGAGTTACGAGCATTTTTATTCGCATCAATGATTTCAAAAGATTAACGATCGAGATTGAGAAACGATGATCGAAGGCTTTGGCGTGGTTTTAGGGTAGCAGACAGACCTCGAATCGAAAGAGTCCTCCTCTCATTTTGAAAGCTCATCCAGTTACCTTTCCAACGAGCTAAACATCGTCCAAATCCGACCTCCGATGAGGGAGTTATGAGGGTTTTCGTGGGAACAGGGGATGTGAGGAAAATTTTGAACCATTTACCCTCACACCACTTTTGGAGGCCCAACCGGTCTCAGAATGCTACGATTCCTAAAGGAGTTTTACACAACACTGACTCACCTTTCCAATGAACCTAAAATTGACCTAATCGACACATATAATGGGGAGTTACGAGCATTTTTATTTGCATCACATGATTTCAAAAGATTAACGACCGGGATTGAGAAACGACGATTGAAGGCTTCTGGCGTGGTTTAGAGGTAGCAGATAGCCTAGGAATTAGAAGAGTCCTCCTCCATTTTGAAAGCTTGTCAAGTTACCTTTCCAACGAGCTAAACATCGTCCAAATCCGACCTCCGATGAGGGAGTTATGAGGGTTTTCGTGGGAACAGGGGATGTGGAAAATTTTGAACCATTTACCCTCACACCACTTTTGGAGGCCCAACCGGTCTCGGAATGCGATGATTCTTAAAGGAGTTTTAAAGAGCACCGACTCACCTTTCCAATGAACCTAAAATTGACCCAATCCGACATATAACGGGGAGTTACGAGCATTTTTTTATTCGCATCACGTGATTTCAAAAGATTAACGACGGGATTGAGAAACGATGATCGAAGGCTTCGGCGTGGTTTAGGGCAGATGCCTCTAGAATCGAAAAAGAGTCCTCCTCCATTTTGAAATCTCGTCAGTTACCTTTCCAACGAGCTAAACATCGTCCAAATCCGACCTCGATGAGAGAGTTATGAGGGTTTTCGTGGGAAGGGGATGTGAGGAAAATTTTGAACCATTTACCTCACACCACTTTTGGAGGCCCAACCGGTCTCGAATGCGATGATTCCTAAAGGAATTTTAAAGAGCACTGCTCACCTTTCCAATAAACCTAAAATTGTCACAATCCGACATATAACAGAGAGTTACGAGCCTTTTTATTCTCATCACGTGATTTCAAAAGATTAACTACTGGGATTGAGAAACGATGATTGAAGGCTTCTGGCGTGGTTTTGGGGTAGCAGACAGCCTCGGAATTAGAAGAGACCTCCTCTATTTTAAAATCTCGTCTAGTTACCTTTCCAACGAGCTAAACATCGTCCAAATCCGACCTCCGATGAGGGAGTTATGAGGGTTTTCGTGGGAATAGGGGATGTGAGGAAAATTTTGAACCATTTACCTCACACCACTTTTGGAGGCCCAACCGGTCTCGAATGCGACGATTCCTAAAGGAGTTTTAAAGAGCACCGACTCACCTTTCCAATGAACTTAAAATGACCCAATCCGACATATAAATGGGGAGTTACGAGCATTTTTATTCGCATCACGCGATTTCAAAAGATTAACGACCGGATTGAGAAACGATGATCGAAGGCTTCGGCATGTGGTTGGGGGTAGGTAGCAGACCTCGAATCAAAAGAGTCCTCTCCATTTTGAAATCTCGTCCAGTTACCTTTCTAACGAGCTGAACATCGTCCAAATTCGACCTCCGATGAGGGAGTTATGAGGGTTTTTGTGGGAAGAGGGGATGTGAGGTCAATTTTGAACCATTTACACTCACACCACTTTTGGAGGCCCAACCGGTCTCAGAATGAGACGATTCCTAAAGGAGTTTTAAAGAGCACTTGACTCACCTTTCAATGAACCTAAAATCGACCCAATCCGACATATAATGGGAGTTTTGAACATTTTTTATTCGCATCACGCGATTTCAAAAGATTAACGACCGGGATTGAGAAACGACGATCGAAGGCTTTGCGTGGTTTAGGGTAGCAGACAGCCTCGAATCAGAAGAGTCCTCCTCCATTTTGAAATCTCATCCAGTTACCTTTCCAACGAGCTAAACATCGTCCAAATCTGACCTCCGATGAGGGAGTTATGAGGGTTTTCGTGGGAATAGGGGATGTGAGGAAAATTTTGAACCATTTACCCTCACACCACTTTTGGAGGCCCAACCGGTCTCGAGAATGCGACGATTCCTAAAGGAGTTTTAAAGAGCACTGACTCACCTTTCCAATGAACCTAAAATCGACCCAATCCGACATATAACGGGGAGTTACGAGCGTTTTTATTCGCATCACTCGATTTCAAAAGATTAACGACCGGGATTGAGAAACGACGATCGAAGGCTTCTGGTGTGGTTTAGGGTAGCAGACAGCCTCAGAATTAGAAGAGTCCTCCTCCATTTTGAAATCTCGTCCAGTTACCTTTCCAACGAGCTAAACATCGTCCAAATCCGACCTCCGATGAGGGAGTTATGAGGGTTTTCGTGGGAACAGGGGATGTGAGGAAAATTTTGAACCATTTACCCTCACACCACTTTTGGAGGCCCAACCGGTCTCAGAATGTGACAATTCCTAAAGGATTTTTAAAGAGCACTGACTCACCTTTCCAATGAACCTAAAATTGACCCAATCCGACATATAACGGGGAGTTACGAGCATTTTTATTCGCATCACATGATTTCAAAAGATTAACGACCGGGATTGAGAAACGACGATCGAAGGCTTCTGGCATGGTTTAGGGGTAGCAGACAGCCTCCGAATCAGAAGAGTCCTCCTCCATTTTGAAATCTCGTCCAGTTACCTTTCCAACGAGCTAAACATCGTCCAAATCCGACCTCCGATGAGAGAGTTATGAGGGTTTTCGTGGGAACAGGGGATGTGAGGAAAATTTTGAACCATTTACCCTCACACCACTTTTGGAGGCCCAACCGGTCTCGAATGCGATGATTCCTAAAGGAGTTTTAAAGAGCACTGACTCACCTTTCCAATGAACCTAAAATTGACCCAATTCGACATATAACGGGGAGTTACGAGCATTTTTATTCGCATCACGCGATTTCAAAAGATTAACTACCGGGATTGAGAAACGATGATCGAAGGCTTCTAGCATGGTTTAGGGGTAGCAGACAGCCTCAGAATCAGAAGAGTCCTCCTCTATTTTGAAATCTCGTCCAGTTACCTTTCCAACGAGCTAAACATCGTCCAAATCCGACCTCCGATGAGGGAGTTATGAGGGTTTTCGTGGGAATAGGGGATGTGAGGAAAATTTTGAACCATTTACCCTCACACCACTTTTAGAGGCCCAACCGGTCTCAGAATGCGACGATTCCTAAAGGAGTTTTAAAGAGCACTGACTCACCTTTCCAATGAACCTAAAATCGACACAATCTGACATATAACGGGGAGTTACGAGCATTTTTATTCGCATCACGCTTGATTTCAAAAGATTAACGACCGGGATTGAGAAACGATGATCGAAGGCTTCGCATGGTTAGGGGGTAGAGACAACCTCAGAATCAGAAGAGTCCTCCTCCATTTTGAAATCTCGTCCAGTTACCTTTTCAACGAGCTAAACATCGTCCAAATCCGACCTCCGATGAGGGAGTTATGAGGGTTTTTGTGGGAATAGGGGATGTGAGGAAAATTTTGAACCATTTACCCTCACACCACTTTTGGAGGCCCAACTGGTCTCGAAATGCGACGATTCCTAAAGGAGTTTTAAAGAGCACTGACTCACCTTTCTAATGAACCTAAAATCGACCCAATCCGACATATAACGGGGAGTTATGAGCATTTTATTCGCATCACGTGATTTCAAAAGATTAACAACCAGGATTGAGAAACGATGATCGAAGGCTTCGGCGTGGTTTAGGGTAGCGAGATAGCCTAGAATCGAAGAGAGTCCTCCTCCATTTTGAAATCTCATCAGTTACCTTTCCAACGAGCTAAACATCGTCCAAATCCGACCTCCGATGAGGGAGTTATGAGGTTTTCGTGGAACAGGGGATGTGAGGAAAATTTTGAACCATTTACCCTCACACCACTTTTGGAGGCCCACCGGTCTCGAAATGCGACGATTCCTAAAGGAGTTTTAAAGAGCACTGACTCACCATTCCAATGAACCTAAAATCGACCCAATCCGACATATAATGGGGAGTTATGAGCATTTTATTCACATCATGCGATTTCAAAAGATTAACGACTGGGATTGAGAAACGACGATGAAGGCTTCTGGCGTGGTTTAGGGGTAGCAGACAGCCTCAGAATCAGAAGAGTCCTCCTCTGTTTTGAAATCTCGTCCAGTTACCTTTCCAACGAGCTAAACATCGTCCAAATCTGACCTCCGATGAGGGAGTTATGAGGGTTTTCGTGGGAACAGGGGATGTGAGGAAAATTTTAAACCATTTACCCTCACACCACTTTTGGAGGCCCAACGGGTCTCGAATGCGACGATTCCTAAAGGAGTTTTAAAGAGCACTGACTCACCTTTCCAATGAACCTAAAATCGACCCAATCCGACACATAACGGGGAGTTACGAGCGTTTTTATTCGCATCTCGTGATTTCAAAAGATTAACGACCGGGATTGAGAAACGACGATCGAAGGCTTCTCAGCGTGGTTTAGGGGTAGCAGATAGCCTCTAAGAATTAGAAGAGTCCTCCTCTGTTTTGAAATCTCATGTCCAGTTACCTTTCCAACGAGCTAAACATCATCCAAATCTGACCTCCGATGAGGGAGTTATGAGGGTTTTCGTGGGAATAGGGGATGTGAGGAAAATTTTGAACCATTTACCCTCACACCACTTTTGGAGGCCCAACCGGTCTCGGAATGCGATGATTCCTAAAGGAGTTTTAAAGAGCACTGACTCACCTTTCCAATGAACCTAAAATTGACCCAATCTGACATATAACGGGGAGTTACGAGCATTTTTATTCGCATCACGTGATTTCAAAAGATTAACGACCGGGATTGAGAAACGATGATCGAAGGCTTCTGGCGTGGTTTAGGGGTAGCAGACAGCCTCAGAATCAGAAGAGTCCTCCTCTGTTTTAAAATCTCGTCCAGTTACCTTTCCAACGAGCTAAACATCGTCCAAATCTGACCTCCGATGAGGGAGTTATGAGGGTTTTCGTGGGAACAGGGGATGTGAGGAAAATTTTGAACCATTTACCCTCACACCACCTTTGGAGGCCCAACCGGTCTCGAAATGCGATGATTCCTAAAGGAGTTTTAAAGAGCACTGACTCACCTTTCCAATGAACCTAAAATCGACCCAATCCGACATATAACGGGGAGTTACGAGCGTTTTTATTTGCATCACGTGATTTCAAAAGATTAACGATCGGGATTGAGAAATGATGACCGAAGGTTTCTGCCGTGGTTTAGGGGTAGTAGAGATGACCTCGAGAATCGAAGAGTCCTCCTCCATTTTGAAATCTCATCTAGTTACCTTTCCAATGCAGCTAAACATCGTCCAAATCTGACCTCCGATGAGGGAGTTATGAGGGTTTTCGTGGGAACAGGGGATGTGAGGAAAATTTTGAACCATTTACCCTCACACCACTTTTGGAGGCCCAACCGGTCTCAGAATGCGATGATTCCTAAAGGAGTTTTAAAGAGCACTGACTCACCTTTCTAATGAACCTAAAATTGACCCAATCCGACATATAACGGGGAGTTACGAGCATTTTTATTCGCATCACGCGATTTCAAAAGATTAACGACCGGGATTGAGAAACGACGATCGAAGGCTTCTGGCGTGGTTTAGGGGTAGCAGACAGCCTCAGAATCAGAAGAGTCCTCCTCATTTTGAAATCTCGTCCAGTTACCTTTCCAACGAGCTAAACATCGTCCAAATCGACCTCGATGAGGGAGTTATGAGGGTTTTCGTGGGAACAGGGGATGTGAGGAAAATTTTGAACCATTTACCCTCACACCACTTTTGGAGGCCCAACCGGTCTCGGAATGCTATGATTCCTAAAGGAGTTTTACACAACACTGACTCACCTTTCCAATGAATCTAAAATTGACCTAATCGGACATATAATGGGAGTTACGAGCATTTTTATTTGCATCACATGATTTCAAAAGATTAACGACCGGGATTGAGAAATGATGATCGAAGGCTTCGCGTTTTTAGGGGTAGCAGATACCTCAGAATCAGAAGAGTCCTCCTCCATTTTGAAATCTCATCAGTTACCTTTCCAACGAGCTAAACATCGTCCAAATCGACCTCCGATGAGGGAGTTATGAGGGTTTTCGTGGGAAGGGGGATGTGAGGAAAATTTTGAACCATTTACCCTCACACCACTTTTGGAGGCCCAACCGGTCTCGAATGTGATGATTCCTAAAGGAGTTTTAAAGAGCACTGACTCACCTTTCCAATGAACCTAAAATTGACCCAATTCGACATATAACAGGGAGTTACGAGCATTTTTATTTGCATCACGTGATTTCAAAAGATTAACGACCGGATTGAGAAACGACGATCGAAGGCTTCGTGGGGGGTAGCAGATAGCCTCGAGAATCAGAAGAGTCCTACTCCATTTTGAAATCTCATCCAGTTACCTTTCCAACGAGCTAAACATCGTCCAAATCCGACCTCCGATGAGGGAGTTATGAGGGTTTTCATGGGAACAGGGGATGTGAGGAAAATTTTGAACCATTTACCCTCACACCACTTTTGGAGGCCCAACCGGTCTCAGAATGCGATGATTCCTAAAGGAGTTTTAAAGAGCACTGACTCACCTTTCCAATGAACCTAAAATTGACCCAATCCGACATATAACGGGGAGTTATGAGCGTTTTTATTCACATCACGCGATTTCAAAAGATTAATGACCGGGATTGAGAAACGACGATTGAAGGCTTCTAGCGTGGTTTAGGGGGCAGAGATAGCCTCGGAATCAGAAGAGTCTCTCCATTTTGAAATCTCGTCCAGTTACCTTTCCAACGAGCTAAACATCGTCCAAATCTGACCTCCGATGAGGGAGTTATGAGGGTTTTCGTGGGAACAGGGGATGTGAGGAAAATTTTGAACCATTTACCCTCACACCACTTTTGGAGGCCCAACCGGTCTCGGAATGCTATAATTCCTAAAGGACTTTTAAAGAGCACTAACTCACCTTTCCAATAAACCTAAAATCGACCCAATCCAACATATAACGGGGAGTTACGAGCATTTTTATTCGCATCACGCGATTTCAAAAGATTAACGACCGGGATTGAGAAACGACGATCGAAGGCTTCTGGCATGGTTTAGGGGTAGCAGACAGCCTCGGAATCAGAAGAGTCCTCCTCCGTTTTGAAATCTCGTCCAGTTACCTTTCCAACGAGCTAAACATCGTCCAAATCTGACCTCCGATGAGGGAGTTATGAGGGTTTTCGTGGGAACAGGGGATGTGAGGAAAATTTTGAACCATTTACCCTCACACCACTTTTGGAGGCCCAACCGGTCTCGGAATGCGACGATTCCTAAAGGAGTTTTAAAGAGCACTGACTCACCTTTCCAATGAACCTAAAATCGACCCAATCCGACATATAACGGGGAGTTACGAGCATTTTTATTCGCATCACGCGATTTCAAAAGATTAACGACCGGGATTGAGAAACGACGATCGAAGGCTTCTGGCGTGGTTTAGGGGTAGCAGACAGCCTCGGAATCAGAAGAGTCCTCCATTTTGAAATCTCATCCAGTTACCTTTCCAACGAGCTAAACATCATCCAAATCTGACCTCCGATGAGGGAGTTATGAGGGTTTTCGTGGGAACAGGGGATGTGAGGAAAATTTTGAACCATTTACCCTCACACCACTTTTGGAGGCCCAACCGGTCTCAGAATGTGATGATTCCTAAAGGAGTTTTAAAGAGCACTGACTCACCTTTCCAATGAACCTAAAATCGACCCAATCCGACATATAACGGGGAGTTATGAGCGTTTTTATTCGCATCACGCGATTTCAAAAAGATTAACGACCGGGATTGAGAAACGACGATCGAAGGCTTTCTAGCGTGTGTTTAGGGTAGAGATAGCCTAGGAATCAGAAGAGTCCTCCTCCATTTTGAAATCTCATCCAGTTACCTTTCCAACGAGCTAAACATCGTCCAAATCCGACCTCCGATGAGGGAGTTATGAGGGTTTTCGTGGGAACAGGGGATGTGAGGAAAATTTTGAACCATTTACCCTCACACCACTTTTGGAGGCCCAACCGGTCTCGGAATGCGATGATTCCTAAAGGAGTTTTAAAGAGCACTGACTCACCTTTCCAATGAACCTAAAATCGACCCAATCTGACATATAACGGGGAGTTACGAGCGTTTTTATTCGCATCACTCGATTTCAAAAGATTAACGACCGGGATTGAGAAACGATGATCGAAGGCTTCTGGCGTGGTTTAGGGGTAGCAGACAGCCTCGGAATCAGAAGAGTCCTCCTCTGTTTTGAAATCTCGTCCAGTTACCTTTCCAACGAGCTAAACATCGTCCAAATCTGACCTCCGATGAGGGAGTTATGAGGGTTTTCGTGGGAACAGGGGATGTGAGGAAAATTTTAAACCATTTACCTCACACCACTTTTGGAGGCCCAACCGGTCTCAGAATGCGACGATTCCTAAAGGAGTTTTAAAGAGCACTGACTCACCTTTCCAATGAACCTAAAATCGACCCAATCCGACATATAACGGGGAGTTACGAGCATTTTTATTTGCATCACGTGATTTCAAAACATTAACTACCGGGATTGAGAAACGACGATCGAAGGCTTCTGGCGTGGTTTAGGGGTAGCGAGATAGCCTAAGAATAGAAGAGTCCCCCTCCTCCATTTTGAAAATCTATCCAGTTACCTTTCCAACGAGCTAAACATCGTCCAAATCGACCTCGATGAGGGAGTTATGAGGGTTTTCGTGGGAACAGGGGATGTGAGGAAAATTTTGAACCATTTACACTCACACCACTTTTAGAGGCCCAACCGGTCTCGAATGCGATGATTCCTAAAGGAGTTTTAAAGAGCATTGACTCACCTTTCTAATGAACCTAAAATCGACCCAATCCGACATATAGCGGGGAGTTACGAGCATTTTTATTCGCATCACGTGATTTCAAAAGATTAATGACCGGGATTGAGAAACGATGATCGAAAGCTTTTGGCGGGGTTTAGGGGTAGACATGCCTCGAATCAGAAGAGTCCTCCATTTTGAAATCTCGTCCAGTTACCTTTCCAACGAGCTAAACATCGTCCAAATCTGACCTCCGATGAGGGAGTTATGAGGGTTTTCGTGGGAACAGGGGATGTGAGGAAAATTTTGAACCATTTACTCTCACACCACTTTTGGAGGCCCAACCGGTCTCGAATGCGATGATTCTTAAAGGAGTTTTAAAGAGCATTGACTCACCTTTCAATGAACTTAAAATCGACCCAATCCGACATATAATGGGGAGTTACGAGCATTTTTTTATTCGCATCACGTGATTTCAAAAGATTAACGACCGGGATTGAGAAACGATGATCGAAGGCTTCGGCACGTTGTTTTTAGGGTAGTAGCATGCCTCGAATCGAAGAGTTCTCCTCCATTTTGAAATCTCGTCCAATTACCTTTCCAACGAGCTAAACATCGTCCAAATCGACCTCGATGAGGGAGTTATGAGGGTTTTCGTGGGAATAGGGGATGTGAGGAAAATTTTGAACCATTTACCCTCACACCACTTTTGGAGGCCCAACCGGTCTCGGAATGTGATGATTCCTAAAGGAGTTTTAAAGAGCACTGACTCACCTTTCTAATGAACCTAAAATCGACCCAATCCGACATATAATGGGGAGTTACGAGCATTTTTATTTGCATCACTCGATTTCAAAAGATTAACGACCGGGATTGAGAAACGACGATCGAAGGCTTCTGGCATGGTTTAGGGGTAGCAGATAACCTCGAATCGAAGAGTCCTCCTTCGTTTTGAAATCTTGTACAGTTACCTTTCCAACGAGCTAAACATCATCCAAATCTGACCTCTGATGAGGGAGTTATGAGGGTTTTGAAGGAATAGGGGATGTGAGGAAATTTTGAACCATTTACCTCACACCACTTTTGGAGGCCCAACCGGTCTCAGAATGTGATGATTCCTAAAGGAGTTTTAAAGAGCACTGACTCACCTTTCCAATGAACCTAAAATCGACCCAATCCGACATATAACGGGGAGTTACGAGCATTTTTATTTGCATCACGCGATTTCAAAAGATTAACGACGGGATTGAGAAACGATGATCGAAGGCTTCTGGCATGGTTTAGGGGTAGCAGACAGCCTCAGAATCAGAAGAGTCCTCCTCCGTTTTGAAAGCTCGTCCAGTTACCTTTCCAACGAGCTAAACATCGTCCAAATCCGACCTCCGATGAGGGAGTTATGAGGGTTTTCGTGGGAACAGGGGATGTGAGGAAAATTTTGAACCATTTACCCTCACACCACTTTTGGAGGCCCAACCGGTCTCGGAATGCTACGATTCCTAAAGGAGTTTTAAAGAGCACTGACTCACCTTTCCAATGAACCTAAAATCGACCCAATCCGACATATAATGGGGAGTTACGAGCATTTTTATTCGCATCACATGATTTCAAAAGATTAACGACCGGGATTGAGAAACGATGATCGAAGGCTTCGGTGTGGTTTAGGGGGTAGCAGAACCTCAGAATCAAAAGAGTCCTCCTCTATTTTGAAATCTCATCTAGTTACCTTTCCAACGAGCTAAACATCGTCCAAATCGACCTCCGATGAGGGAGTTATGAGGGTTTTCGTGGGAAGGGGATGTGAGGTAAATTTTGAACCATTTAACCTCACACCACTTTTGGAGGCCCAACCAGTCTCGAATGCGACGATTCCTAAAGGAGTTTTAAAGAGCACTGACTCACCTTTCCAATGAACCTAAAATTGACCCAATTCGACATATAATGGGGAGTTACGAGCATTTTTTTTGCATCACGCGATTTCAAAAGATTAACTACCGGGATTGAGAAACGATGATCAAAGGCTTCTGGCGTGGTTTAGGGGTAGCAGACAGCCTAGAAATCAGAAGAGTCCTCCATTTTGAAATCTCATCTAGTTACCTTTCCAACGAGCTAAACATCGTCCAAATCTGACCTCCGATGAGGGAGTTATGAGGGTTTTCGTGGGAACAGGGGATGTGAGGAAAATTTTGAACCATTTACTCTCACACCACTTTTGGAGGCCCAACCGGTCTCGGAATGCGATGATTCCTAAAGGAGTTTTAAAGAGCACTGACTCACCTTTCTAATGAACCTAAAATCGACCCAATCCAACATATAATGGGGAGTTACGTGCATTTTATTCGCATCATGCGATTTCAAAAGATTAATGACCGGGATTGAGAAACGATGATCGAAGGCTTCTGGCACGGTTTAAGGGTATGAGATAGCCTCAAAATTAGAAGAGTCCTACTCCATTTTGAAAGCTCGTCCAGTTACCTTTCCAACGAGCTAAACATCGTCCAAATCTGACCTCCGATGAGGGAGTTATGAGGGTTTTCGTGGGAACAGGGGATGTGAGGAAAATTTTGAACCATTTACCCTCACACCACTTTTGGAGGCCCAACCGGTCTCGGAATGCGACGATTCCTAAAGGAGTTTTAAAGAGCACTGACTCACCTTTCCAATGAACCTAAAATTGACCCAATCCGACATATAACGGGGAGTTACGAGCGTTTTTATTCGCATCACGTGATTTCAAAAGATTAACGACCGGGATTGAGAAACGACGATCGAAGGCTTCTGGCGTGGTTTAGGGGTAGCAGACAGCCTCAGAATCAGAAGAGTCCTCCTCCATTTTGAAATCTCATCCAGTTACCTTTCCAACGAGCTAAACATCGTCCAAATCTGACCTCCGATGAGGGAGTTATGAGGGTTTTCGTGGGAACAGGGGATGTGAGGAAAATTTTGAACCATTTACCCTCACACCACTTTTGGAGGCCCAACCGGTCTCAGAATGCGACGATTCCTAAAGGAGTTTTAAAGAGCACTGACTCACCTTTCCAATGAACCTAAAATTGACCCAATCTGACATATAACGGGGAGTTATGAGCGTTTTATTCGCATCACGTGATTTCAAAAGATTAACGACCGAGATTGAGAAACGATGATCGAAGGCTTCTGGCACGGTTTTCAGGGTAGCAGACAGCCTCAGAATCAAAAGAGTCCTCCTCTGTTTTGAAATCTCATCCAGTTACCTTTCCAACGAGCTAAATATCGTCCAAATCTGACCTCGATGAGGGAGTTATGAGGGTTTTCGTAGGAATAGGGGATGTGGGGAAAATTCCAAACCATTTACTATCACACCACTTTTGGTTGCCTAACCGGTCTCGGAATGCGATGATTCTTAAAGGAGTTTTAAATAGCACTTACTCACCTTTCTAATGAACCCAAAATTGACCCAATCCAACATGTAACGGGGAGTTATGAGCGTTTTATTCACATCATGTGATTTCAAAAGATTAACGACCAGGATTGAGAAACGACGATCGAAGGATTCTGGCACAATTTAGGGGTATAAGATAGCCCAAGAATCAAAAGTGTCCTCCTCTATTTTGAAAGCTCATCCAGTTACCTTTCCAATGAGCTAAATATCGTCCAAATCTGACCTCCAATGAGGGAGTTATGAGGGTTTTCGTGGGAACAGGGGATGTGAGGAAAATTTTGAACCATTTACCCTCACACCACTTTTGGAGGCCCAACCGGTCTCGGAATGTGACGATTCCTAAAGGAGTTTTAAAGAGCACTGACTCACCTTTCCAATGAACCTAAAATCGACCCAATCCGACATATAACGGGGAGTTACGAGCATTTTTATTCGCATCACGTGATTTCAAAAGATTAACAACCGGATTGAGAAACGATGATCGAAGGCTTCTGCAGCGTGGTTTAGGGTAGCATGAGATAGCCTCAGAATCGAAGAGTCCTCCTCCATTTTGAAATCTCGTCATAGTTACCTTTCCAACGAGCTAAACATCGTCCAAATCGACCTCGATGAGGGAGTTATGAGGGTTTCGTGGGAAGGGGATGTGAGGAAAATTTTGAACCATTTACTCTCACACCACTTTTGGAGGCCCAACCGGTCTCGGAATGTGATGATTCTAAAGGAGTTTTAAAGAGCACGACTCACCTTTCAATGAACCTAAAATTGACCCAATCCAACATATATAATGAGGAGTTATGAGCATTTTATTCGCATCATGTGATTTCAAAAGATTAACGACCGAGATTGAGAAACGATGATCGAAGGCTTCGCATGTTTTAGGGGTAGAGACCTAGGAATCAAAAGAGTCCTCCTCCATTTTGAAATCTCGTCTAGTTACTTTTCAATGAGCTAAATATCGTCCAAATCCGACCTCCGATGAGGGAGTTATGAGGGTTTTCGTGGGAACAGGGGATGTGGGAAAATTTTGAACCATTTACCCTCACACCACTTTTGGAGGCCCAACCGGTCTCGGAATGCGACGATTCCTAAAGGAGTTTTAAAGAGCACTGACTCACCTTTCTAATGAACCTAAAATTGACCCAATCCAACCTATAACGGGGAGTTACGAGCAATTTATTCGCATCATGCGATTTCAAAAGATTAACGACCAGGATTGAGAAACGACGATCGAAGGCTTCTGGCATGGTTTAGGGGTTGCAGACAGCCTCAGAATCGAGAAGGGTACTCCTCTGTTTTGAAATCTCGTCTAGTTACCTTTTTAACGAGCTAAACATCGTCCAAATCTGACTTCCGATGAGGGAGTTATGAGGGTTTTCGTGGGAATAGGGGATGTGGGAAAATTTTGAACCATTTACCCTCACACCACTTTTGGAGGCCCAACCGGTCTCGGAATGCGACGATTCCTAAAGGAGTTTTAAAAGCACCATTGACTCACCTTTCAATGAACCTAAAATCGACCCAATCCGACATATAACGGGGAGTTACGAGCATTTTATTCGCATCAGTGATTTCAAAAGATTAACGACCGGATTGAGAAACGATGATCGAAGGCTTCTGGCATGGTTTAGGGGTGGCAGACAGCCTAAGAATCAAAAGAGTCCTCCTCTATTTTGAAATCTCGTCTAGTTACCTTTCCAACGAGCTAAACATCGTCCAAATCCGACCTCCGATGAGGGAGTTATGAGGGTTTTCGTGGGAACAGGGGATGTGAGAAAATTTTTGAACCATTTACCCTCACACCACTTTTGGAGGGCCAACCGGTCTCAGAATGTGACGATTCCTAAAGGAGTTTTAAATACCACTGACTCACCTTTCTAATAAACCTAAAATTGACCCAATTCGAAATATAACGGGGAGTTACGAGCATTTTATTCGCATCACGTGATTTCAAAAGATTAACGACCGGGATTGAGAAACAACAATCGAAGGATTCTGGCATGGTTTAGGGGTACGAGATAGCCTTAGAATTAGAAGAGTCCTCCTCCGTTTTGAAATCTCGTCCAGTTACCTTTCCAACGAGCTAAACATCGTCCAAATCGACCTCCGATGAGGGAGTTATGAGGGTTTTCGTGGGAACAGGGGATGTGGGGAAAATTTCGGACCATTTACTCTCACACCACTTTTGGAAGGCCAACCGGTCTCAGAATGCGATGATTCCTAAAGGAGTTTTAAAGACCATTGACTCACCTTTCTAATGAACCTAAAGTTGACCCAATCAGACATGTAATAGTGAGTTATGAGCATTTTATTCGCATCATGTGATTTCAAAAGATTAACGACCAGGATTGAGAAACAACAATCGAAGGCCTCTGGCGCGGTTTACGAGTACGAGATAACCTCAGAATTAGAAGAGTCCTCCTCCATTTTGAAAGCTCGTCCAGTTACCTTTTCAACGAGCTAAATATTGTCCAAATTCGACCTCTGTTGAGGGTGTTATGAGGGTTTTTGTAGGAATAGGGGATGTGGGGAAAATTCGGGACCATTTACTCTCACACAACTTTTGGAGGCCCAACCGGTCTCACAATGCGATGATTCCTAAAGGAGTTTGAAATACCACTGACTCACCTTTCTAATGAACCTAAAATTAACCCAATCCAACATATAACGGTGAGTTACGAGCGTTTTATTCGCATCAAGTGATTTCAAAAGATTAACGACCGAGATTGAGAAACGATGATAGAAGGCTTCGCACGGTGGTTTAGGGTAGCAGACTGACCTCGAATCAGAAGAGTCCTTCTCTATTTTGAAATCTCATCTAGTTACCTTTCCAACGAGCTAAATAGCGTCCAAATCTGACCTCCGATGTGGGAGTTATGAGGGTTTCCGTAGGAACAGGGGATGTGGGAAAAATTCGGGACCATTTACTCTCACACCATTTTTTGGAGGCCCAACCGGTCTCGGAATGCGTTGATTCCTAAAGGAGTTTTAAATACCACTGACACACCTTTCTAATGAACCTAAAATCGACCCAATCAACATATAACGGGAGTTACGAGCATTTTATTCGCATCATGTGATTTCAAAAGATTAACGACCGGGATTGAGAAGGCTTGACGATCGAGGCTTCGGTGTGGTTTCGGGTAGTGAATGACCTCCTCGAATTAAAATAGTACTCCTCCGTTTTGAAAGCTCGTCTAGTTACCTTTCCAACGAGCTACATATCTTCCAAATCCGACCTCCGATGAGGGAGTTATGAGGGTTTTTGTAGGAAAAGGGGATGTGGGGAAAATTCCGAACCATTTACTCTCACACCACTGTAGGAGTCCCAACCGGTCTCGGAATACGATGATTCCTAAGGGAGTTTTAAAGAGCACAGACTCACCATTCTAATGAACCTAAAATTGACCCAATCCGACATATAACAGGGAGATATGAGCGTTTTATTTGCATCACACTATTTCAAAAGATTAACGACCGAGATTGAGAAACGATGATCGAAGGCTTCTGGCGCGATTTTCAGGGAAGCAGACAAGCCTCAAAATTGAATCATCCAGTTACCTTTCCAACAAGCTTAACATCGTCCAAATCCAACCTCCGATGAGAGAGTTATGAGGGTTTTCGTGGGAACAGGGGATGTGAGGAAAATTTTGAACCATTTACCCTCACACCACTTTTGGAGGCCCAACCGGTCTCGGAATGCGACGATTCCTAAAGGAGTTTTAAAGAGCACTGACTCACCTTTCCAATGAACCTAAAATCGACCCAATCCGACATATAACGGGGAGTTACAAGCATTTTTATTTGCATCACGCGATTTCAAAAGATTAACGACCGGGATTGAGAAACGATGATCGAAGGCTTCTGGCGTGGTTTAGGGGTAGCAGATAGCCTCGAATTAGAAGAGTCCTCCTCCATTTTGAAATCTCATCCAGTTACCTTTCCAACGAGCTAAATATCATCCAAATCTGACCTCCGATGAGGGAGTTATGAGGGTTTTCCTAGGAATAGGGGATGTGAGGAAAATTCCGAACCATTTACTCTCACACCACTTTTGGAGGCCCAACCGGTCTCGGAATGCGACGATTCCTAAAGGAGTTTTAAAGAGCACTGACTCACCTTTCTAATGAACCTAAAATTGACCCAATCTGACATATAACGGGGAGTTACGAGCATTTTATTCGCATCACGTGATTTCAAAAGATTAACGACCGAGATTGAGAAACGATGATCGAAGGCTTGGCATGTGGTTTTAGGGGTAGCAGACAGCCTCAGAATCAAAAGAGTCCTCCTCCTCCATTTTGAAATCTCGTCCAGTTACCTTTCCAACGAGCTAAACATCGTCCAAATCCGACCTTCGATGAGGGAGTTATGAGGGTTTTCGTGGGAATAGGGGATGTGAGGAAAATTTTGAACCATTTACCTCACACCACTTTTGGAGGCCCAACCGGTCTTGGAATGTGACAATTCCTAAAGGAGTTTTAAAGCACCCTGACTCACCTTTCTAATGAACCTAAAATCGACCTAATCCGACTTATAGTGGGGAGTTACGAGCATTTTATTCGCATCACGTGATTTCAAAAGATTAATGACGGGGATTGAGAAATGATGATCGAAGGCTTCGCATGTGGTTTAGGGGTAGCAGACAGCCTCAGAATCAGAAGAGTCCTCCTCTATTTTGAAATCTTGTCCAGTTACCTTTCCAACAAGCTAAACATCGTCCAAATCTGACCTCCGATGAGGGAGTTATGAGGGTTTTCGTGGGAACAGGGGATGTGAGGAAAATTTTGAACCATTTACCCTCACACCACTTTTGGAGGCCCAACCGGTCTCAGAATGCGACGATTCCTAAAGGAGTTTTAAAGAGCACTGACTCACCTTTCCAATGAACCTAAAATTGACCCAATCGACATATAATGGGGAGTTATGAGCATTTTTATTCGCATCACGCGATTTCAAAAGATTAACGACCGGGATTGAGAAACGACGATCGAAGGCTTCGTGGTTTAGGGGTAGCAGACAGCCTCAGAATCAGAAGAGTCCTCCTCTATTTTGAAATCTCATCCAATTACCTTTCCAACGAGCTAAACATCGTCCAAATCCGACCTCCGATGAGGGAGTTATGAGGGTTTTTGGGAATAGGGGATGTGAGGAAAATTTTGAACCATTTACCCTCACACCACTTTTGGAGGCCAAACCGGTCTCGGAATGTGATGATTCCTAAAGGAGTTTTAAAGAGCACTGACTCACCTTTCTAATGAACCTAAAATTGACCCAATCCGACATATAACGGGGAGTTATGCATTTTATTCGCATCATGATTTCAAAAGATTAACGACCAGGATTGAGAAACAATGATCGAAGGCTTCTGGTGTTGTTTAGGGGTACGAGATAGCCTCGAATCGAAGAAGAGTCCTCCTCTATTTTGAAATCTCGTCCAGTTACCTTTCCAACAAGCTAAACATCGTCCAAATTCGACCTCCGATGAGGGAGTTATGAGGGTTTTCATGGGAACAGGGGATGTGAGGAAAATTTTGAACCATTTACTCTCACACCACATTTGGAGGCCCAACCGGTCTCAGAATGCGACGATTCCTAAAGTAGTTTTAAAGAGCACTGACTCACCTTTCTAATGAACCCAAAATTGACCCAATCAGACCTGTAAGGGGAGTTACGAGCATTTTATTCGTATCATGTGATTTTAAAAGATTAACGATCGAGATTGATAAACGATGATCGAAGCCTTCTAGCGTGGTTTAGGGGTAGCAGAGATGCCTCGAATCAAAGAGTCCTCCTTCATTTTGAAATCTCGTCCAGTTACCTTTCCAACGAGCTAAACATCGTCCAAATCCGACCTCCGATGAGGGAGTTATGAGGGTTTTCGTGGGAACAGGGGATGTGGGAAAATTTTGAACCATTTACCTCACACCACTTTTGGAGGCCAAACCGGTCTCGAATGCGACGATTCCTAAAGGAGTTTTAAAGAGCACGACTCACCTTTCTAATGAACCTAAAATCGACCAATCCGACATATAACGGGAGTTATGAGCGTTTTTTATTCGCATCACACGATTTCAAAAGATTAACGACCGAGGATTGAGAAACGATGATCGAAGGTTTTGGGTGGTTTTTGGGCAGAGACAGCCAAGAATCAAAAGAGTCCTCTGTTTTGAAATTCGTCCAGTTACCTTTCCAACGAGCTAAACATCGTCCAAATCGACCTCCGATGAGGGAGTTATGAGGGTTTTCGTGGGAGGGGATGTGAGGAAAATTTTGAACCATTTACTCTCACACCACTTTTGGAAGCCCAACCGGTCTCGGAATGCGATGATTCCTAAAGGAGTTTTAAAGAGCACTGACTCACCTTTCTAATGAACCCAAAATTGACCCAATCAGACATGTAACGGGGAGTTACGAGCGTTTTATTCGCATCACGTGATTTCAAAAGATTAACGACCGAGATTGAGAAACGATGATCGAAGGCTTTTGGCACATGGTTTAGGGTAGTGCAGAGACTGACCTCGAGAATTAGAAGAGTCCTCCTCATTTTGAAATCTCGTCTTAGTTACCTTTCCAACGAGCTAAACATCGTCCAAATCGACCTCCGATGAGGGAGTTATGAGGGTTTTCGTGGGAACGGGGGGGATGTGGGGAAAATTTTGAACCATTTACTCTCACACCACTTTTGGAGGCCCAACCGGTCTCGAAATGCGACGATTCCTAAAGGAGTTTTAAAGAGCACTGACTCACCTTTCTAATGAACCTAAAATTGACCCAATCGACATATAATGGGGAGTTACGAGCATTTTATTTGCATCACGCGATTTCAAAAAAGATTAACGACCGGGATTGAGAAACGATGATCGAAGGCTTTAGCACGGTTTAGGGTAGTAGCATGACCTCGAATCAGAAGAGTCCTCCTCCATTTTAAAATCTCATCTAGTTACCTTTCCAACGAGCTAAACATCGTCCAAATACGACCTCCGATGAGGGAGTTATGAGGGTTTTCGTGGGAACAGGGGATGTGAGGAAAATTTTGACCATTTACTCTCACACCACTTTTGGAGGCCCAACCGGTCTCGAATGCGACGATTCTAAAGGAGTTTTAAAAGCACTGACTCACCTTTCTAATGAACCTAAAATCCACCCAATCCGACATATAATGGGGAGTTACGTGAGTTTTTAATGGTATCAGTTAATTTCAAAAGATTAACGACTGGGATTGAGAAACGACGATCGAAGGCTTCTAGCGTGGTTTGGTTTAGGAGTGCGAGATAGCCTCGAATAGAAGAGTCCTCCTCCATTTTGAAATCTCGTCAGTTACCTTTCCAACGAGCTAAACATCGTCCAAATCCGACCTCCGATGAGGGAGTTATGAGGGTTTTCGTGGGAATAGGGGATGTGGGAAAATTTTGGACCATTTACTCTCACACCACTTTTGGAGGCCCAACCAGGTCTCAGAATGCGATGATTCCGAAAGGAGTTTTAAAGAGCACTGACTCACCTTTTTAATGAACCTAAAATTGACCCAATCAGATATGTAACAGGGAGTTACGAACATTTTATTCGCATCACGTGATTTTAAAAGGTTAACGACCGAGATTGAGAAACGATGATCGAAGGCTTTTGGAATAGTATTCAGGGTAGTAGACAGCCTCAGAATCAAAAGAGTCCTGCTCCATTTTGAAAGCTCGTCAAGTTACCTTTCCAACAAGCTAGATATCGTCCAAATCTGACCTCCAATGAGGGAGTTATGAGGGTTTTCGTAGGAATAGGGGATGTGGGGAAAATTCCAGACCATTTACTATCACACCACTTTTGGTGGCCCAACCGGTCTCGGAATGCGACGATTCCTAAAGAAGTTTTAAAGAGCACTGACTCACCTTTCTAATGAACCTAAAATCGACCTAATCAGACATGTAACGGGGAGTTACGAGCGTTTTATTCGCATCACTTGATTTCAAAAGATTAACGACCGAGATTGAGAAACGACGATCAAAGGCTTCTGGCACAGTTTTCAGGGTAGCAGAAAACCTCAGAATCAAAAGAGTCCTCCTGTGTTTTGAAAGCTCATCCACTTATATTTCCAACGAGCTAGATATCGTCCAAATCTGACCTTCGATGAGGGAGTTATGAGGGTTTTCGTAGGAATAGGGGATGTAGGGAAAATTATGGACAATTTTCTCTCACACGAGTTTTGGAGGCCTAACCGGTCTTGGAATGCGACGATTCCTAAAGGAGTTTTAAAGCGCTGACTCACCTTTCTAATGAACCTAAAATTGACCCAATCTGACTTATAATGGGGAGTTACGAGCATTTTATTCGCATCACGTGATTTCAAAAGATTAACGACCGAGATTGAGAAATTATGATCGAAGGCTTCTGACATGGTTTTTAGGGTAGCAGACAGCCTCAGAATCAAAAGTGTCCTCCTCCATTTTGAAAGCTCGTCCAGTTACCTTTCCAACGAGCTAGATATCTTCCAAATCCGACCTCCGATGAGGGAGTTATGAGGGTTTTCGTAGGAACAGGGGATGTGGGGAAATTTTCAACCATTTACTCTCACACCACTTTTGGTGGCCCAACCGGTCTCGGAATGCGACGATTCCTAAAGGAGTTTTAAAGAGCACTGACTCACCTTTCTAATGAACCCAAAATTGACCCAATCCGACATATAATGGGGAGTTATGAGCATTTTATTCGCATCACGTGATTTCAAAAGATTAACGACCGAGATTGAGAAATGATGATCGAAGGCTTCTGGCATGGTTTTCAGGGAAGCAGACAGCCTCAGAATCAAAAGAGTCCTCCTCCATTTTGAAAGCTCATCTAGTTACCTTTCCAACGAGCTAAATATCGTCCAAATCCGACCTCCGATGAGGGAGTTATGAGGGTTTTCGTAGGAACAGGGGATGTGGGGAAAATTCTAGACCATTTACTCTCACACCACTTTTGGAGGCCCAACCGGTCTCGGAATGCGACGATTCCTAAAGGAGTTTTAAAGAGCACTGACTCACCTTTCTAATGAACCTAAAATTAACCTAATCCGACATATAACGGGGAGTTATGAGTATTTTATTCGCATCACACGATTTCAAAAGATTAACGACCAGGATTGAGAAACGATGATCGAAGGCTTCTAGCACCGGTTTAGGGGTACGAGATAGCCTAGAATGAGAAGAGTCCTCCGTTTTGAAATCTTGTCCAGTTACCTTTCCAACGAGCTAAATATCGTCCAAATCTGACCTCCGATGAGGGAGTTATGAGGGTTTTCGTAGGAATAGGGGATGTGGGAAAATTCGGGACCATTTAATCTCACACCACTTTTGGAGGCCCAACCGGTCTTGGAATGCGACGATTCCTAAAGGAGTTTTAAAGAGCACTGACTCACCTTTCTAATGAACCCAAAATTGACCCAATCTGACTTATAATGGGGAGTTATGAGCATTTTATTCGCATCATGTGATTTCAAAAGATTAACGACCGGGATTGAGAAATGATGATCGAAGGCTTCATGCAGTTTTAGGGTAGCAGACAGCCTCAGAATCAAAAGAGTCCTTCGTTTTGAAAGCTCGTCCAGTTACTTTCCAACGAGCTAGATATCGTCCAAATCCGACCTCCGATGAGGGAGTTATGAGGGTTTTCCTAAGAACAGGGGATGTGGGGAAAATTCCAAACCATTTACTCTCACACCACTTTTGGAGGCCCAACCGAATCTCGGAATGCGACGATTCCTAAAAGAGTTTTAAAGAGTATAGACTCACCATTCTAATGAACCTAAAATCGACATAATCCGACATATAACGAGGAGATACGAACATTTTATTCCCATCACATGATTTCAAAATATTAACGACCGCGATTGAGAAATAATGATCAAAGGCTTTTGGGACGGTTTTCGCGGAATCAGATAACCTCAAAATCAAAAGAGTCCTCTGTTTTGAAAGTTCGTCCAGTTACCTTTCCAACGAGCTATATATCGTCCAAATCTGACCTCCGATGAGGGATTTATGAGGGTTTTCGTAGGAATAGGGGATGTAGGGAAAATTCTGGACAATTTACTTTCACACGACTTTTGGAGGCCCAACCGATCTCGGAATGCGACTATTCCAAAAGGAGTTTTAAAGCGCACTGACTCACCTTTCTAATGAACCTAAAATCGACCCAATCCGACATATAACAGGGAGTTATGAGCATTTTATTCGCATCACGTGATTTCAAAAGATTAACGACCGAGATTGAGAAACGATGATCGAAGGCTTTTGGCACGATTTTCAGGGTAGCAGACAGCCTCAGAATTAAAAGAGTCCTTCTCTGTTTTGAAATCTCGTCTTGTTACCTTTGCAATGAGCTAGTTATCTTCCAAATTCGACCTCCGATGAGGGAGTTATGAGGGTTTTCGTAGGAACAGTGGATGTGGGGAAAATTCCGGACCATTTACTCTAACACCACTTTTGGAGTCCCAACCGGTCTCGGAATGCGACGATTCGTAAAGGAGTTTTAAAGAGCACAAACTCACCATTCTAATGAACATAAAATTGACCCAATCCGACATATAACGTGGAGATACGAGCATTTTATTTGCATCACAGTTTTTCAAAAGATTAACGACCGGGATTGAGAAACGATGATCGAAGGCTTCTAGCACAGTTTTCAGGGTAGAAGACAGCCTCAAAATCAAAAGAGTCTCGGAATGCAATGATTCCTAAGGGAGTTTTAAAGAGCACTGACTCACCTTTCTAATGAACCCAAAATCAACCCAATCTGAAATTTAACGGGGAGTTATGAGTGTTTTATTCGCATCACGCGATTTCAAAAGATTAACGACCGGGATTGAGAAACGACGATCGAAGGCTTCTAGCGCGGTTTAGGGGTACGAGATAGCCTCAGAATCAGAAGAGTCCTCCTCCATTTTGAAATCTCATCCAGTTACCATTCCAACGAGCTAAATATTGTCCAAATCTGACCTCCGATGTGGGAGTAATGAGGGTTTTCGTAGGAATAGGGGATGTGGGGAAAATTCGGGACCATTTACTCTCACACCACTTTTGGAGGCCCAACCGGTCTCGGAATGCGACGATTCCTAAAGGAGTTTTAAAGAGCACTGACTCACCTTTCTAATGAACCTAAAATTGACCCAATCAGACATGTAACGGGGAGTTATGAGCATTTTATTCGCATCACGTGATTTCAAAAGATTAATGACCGAGATTGAGAAATGATGATCGAAGGCTTCTGGCACGGTTTTTAGGGTAGCAGACAGCCTCAGAATCAAAAGAGTCCTCCTCCGTTTTGAAAGCTCGTCTAGTTACCTTTCCAATGAGCTAGATATCGTCCAAATACGACCTCCGATGAGGGAGTTATGAGGGTTTTCGTAGGAATAGGGGATGTAGGGAAAATTCTAGACAATTTTCTCTCACACGAGTTTTGAAGGCCCAACCGGTCTCGGAATGCGACGATTCCTAAAGGAGTTTTAAAGCGAACTGACTCAACTTTCTAATGAACCTAAAATCTACCCAATCTGACTTATAATGGGGAATTACAAGCATTTTATTCGTATCACGTGATTTCAAAAGATTAACGACCGAGATTGAGAAATTATGATCGAAGGCTTCTGACATAGTTTTTAGGGTAGCAGACAGCCTCAGAATCAAAAGTGTCCTCCACTATTTTGAAATCTTGTCCAGTTACCTTTCCAATGAGCTAGATATCTTCCAAATCTGATCTTTGATGAGGGAGTTATGAGGGTTTTCGTAGGAAAAGGGGATGTGTGGAAAATTCCGGACCATTTACTCTCACACCACTGTAGGAGTCTCAACCGGTCTCGGAATACGATGATTCCTAAGGGAATTTTAAAGAGCACAGACTCAACATTCTAATGAACCTAAAATTGACCCAATCTGACATATAACGGGGGGATACAAGTATTTTATTTGCATCACACGATTTCAAAAGATTAACGACCGGGATTGAGAAACGATGATCGAAGGCTTCTGGCATGGTTTTCAGGGTAGCAGACAGCCTCAAAATCAAAAGAGTCCTTCTCCGTTCTGAAATATCATCTAGTTACCTTTCCAACGATCTAGATATCATCCAAATCTGACCTCCGATGAGGGAGTTATGAGGGTTTTCGTAGGAATAGGGGATGTGGGGAAAATTCTGGACCATTTACTCTCACACCACTTTTGGAGGCCCAACCGGTCTCAGAATGTGACGATTCCTAAAGGAGTTTTAAAGATCACTGACTCACCTTTCTAATGAACCCAAAATTGACCCAATTCGACATATAACGGGGAGTTACATGCATTTTATTCGCATCACGTGAATTCAAAAGATTAATGACTCGGATTGAGAAACGACGATCGAAGGATTCTGGCGTGGTTTAGGGGTACGAGATAGCCTCAGAATCAGAAGAGTCCTCCTCTGTTTTGAAAGCTCATATAGTTACCTTTCCAACAAGCTAAATATCGTCCAAATCCGACGTCCGATGAGGGAGTTATGAGGGTTTTTGTAGGAACAGGGGATGTGGGAAATTTTCACACCATTTACTCTCACACCACTTTTGGAAGCCCAACCGGTCTCGGAATGCGACGATTCCTATATGAGTTTTAAAGAGAACTGACTCACCTTTCTAATGAACTGAAAATCGACCTAATCTGACATATAACTGGGAGTTATGAGTGTTTTTTTCGCATCACGCGATTTCAAAAGATTAACAACCAGGATTGAGAAACGACGATCGAAGGCTTCTAGCGTTGTTTAGGGGTATGAGATAGCCTCAGAATCAGAAGAGTCCTCCTTCATTTTGAAATCTCGTCCAGTTACCTTTCCAACGAGCTAAATATGGTCCAAATCTGACCTCCGATGTGGGAGTAATGAGGGTTTTCGTAGGAACAGGGGATGTGGGAAAATTTTGGACCATTTACTCTCACACCACTTTTGGAGGCCCAACCGGTCTCGGAATGCGATGATTCCTAAAGGAGTTTTAAAGAGCACTGACTCACCTTTCTAATGAACCCAAAATTGACCCAATCAGACATGTAACGGGGAGTTACGAGTGTTTTATTCGCATCACGTGATTTCAAAAGATTAACGACCGAGATTGAGAAATGATGATCGAAGGCTTCTGGCACAGTTTTCAGGGTAGCAGACAGCCTCAGAATCAAAAGAGTCCTCCTCTATTTTGAAAGCTCATCCAGTTACCTTTCCAACGAGCTAGATATCATCCAAATCCGACCTCCGATGAAGGAGTTATGAGGGTTTCCGTAGGAATAGGGGATGTGGGGAAAATTCGGGACCATTTAATCTCACACAACTTTTGGAGGCCCAACCGGTCTCGGATTGCGACGATTCCTAAAGGAGTTTTAAATACCACTGACTCATCTTTCTAATGAACCTAAAATCGACCCAATCTGACATATAACGGGGAGTTACGAGCATTTTATTCGCATCAAGTGATTTTAAAAGATTAACGACCGAGATTGAGAAATGATGATAGAAGGCTTCTGGCACGGTTTTTAGGGTAGCAGACAGCCTCAGAATCAAAAGAGTACTCCTCTGTTTTAAAATCTCGTCCAGTTACCTTTCCAATGAGTTAGATATCATCGAAATCCGACCTCCGATGAGGTTGTTATGAGGGTTTTCGTAGGAACAGGGGATGTGGGGAAAATTCTGGACCATTTACTCTCACACCACTTTCGGAGGCCCAACCGGTCTCGGAATGCGAAGATTCCTAAAGGAGTTTTAAAGAGCACTGACTCACCTTTCTAATTAACCTAAAATCGACCCAATCCGACATGTAACGGGGAGTTACGTGCATTTTATTCGCATCACGTGATTTCAAAAGATTAACGACCGGGATTGAGAAACGACGATCGAAGGCTTCTGGCATGGTTTAGGGGTACGAGATAGCCTAAGAATTAGAAGAGTCCTCCGTTTTGAAAGCATGCCCAGTTACCTTTCCAACGAGCTAAATATCGTCCAAATCTGACCTCCGATGAGGGAGTTATGAGGATTTTCGTAGGAACAGGGGATGTGGGGAAAATTTCGGACCATTTACTCTCACACCACTTTTGGAAGGCCAACCGGTCTCGGAATGCGATGATTCCTAAAGGAGTTTTAAAGACCATTGACTCACCTTTCTAATGAACCCAAAGTTGACCCAATCAAACATGTAATGGGGAGTTACGAGCGTTTTATTCGCATCATGTGATTTCAAAAGAGTAACGACCAGGATTGAGAAACGACAATCGAAGGCTTCTGGCGCAGTTTATGGGTATGAGATAGCCTTAGAATCAGAAGGGTCTTCCATTTTGAAAGCTTGTCCAGTTACCTTTCCAACAAGCTAAATATCGTCCAAATTTGACCTCCGATGAGGGTGTTATGAGGGTTTCCGTAGGAATAGGGGACGTGGAGAAAATTCGAGACCATTTACTCTCACACAACTTTTAGATGCTCAACCGGTCTCGCAATGCGATGATTCCTAAAGGAGTTTGAATACCACTGACTCACCTTTCTAATGAACCTAAAATTGACCTAATCCGACATATAACGGGGAGTTACGAGCATTTTATTTGAATCAAGTGATTTCAAAATATTAACGACCGAGATTGAGAACGATGATAGAAGGCTTCTGGCACAGTTTTTAGGGTAGCAGATAGCCTCAGAATCAAAAGAGTACTCCTCTATTTTAAAATCTCATCCAGTTACCTTTCCAATGAGCTAGATATCATCGAAATCTGACCTTCGATGAGGTTGTTATGAGGGTTTTCGTAGGAATAGTGGATGTGGGGAAAATTCCGGACCATTTACTCTCACACCACTTTCGGAGGCCCAACCGGTCTTGGAATGCGAAGATTCCTAAACGAGTTTTAAAGAGCACTGACTCACCTTTCTAATTAACCTAAAATTGACCCAATCTGACATGTAATGGGGAGTTACGTGCATTTTATTCACTTCACGTGATTTCAAAAGATTAACAACCGAGATTGAGAAACGATGATCGAAGGCTTCTGGCACGGTTTTCAGGGTAGAAGACAGCCTCAGAATCAAAAGAGTCCTCCTATATTTTGAAAACTCATCCAGTTACCTTTCCAACGAGCTAGATATCTTCCAAATCTGACCTCCGATGAGGGAGTTATGAGGGTTTTCGTAGGAACAGGGGATGTGGAGAAAATTTCAGACCATTAACTCTCACACCACTTTTGGAGTCCCAACTGGTCTCAGAATGCAACGATTCCTAAAGGAGTTTTAAAGAGCACAGACTCACCATTCTAATGAACCTAAAATTGACCCAATCTGACATATAACGGGGAGACACGAGCGTTTTATTTGCATCACACTTTTTTAAAAGATTAACGACCGGGATTGAGAAACGATGATCGAAGGCTTCTGGCGTGGTTTTCATGGTAGCAGATAGCCTCAAAATTGACTCTTCCAGTTACCTTTCCAACGATCTTGATATCGTCCAAATCCGACCTCCGATGAGGGAGTTATGAGGGTTTTCGTAGGAACAGGGGATGTGGGGAAAATTCTGGACCATTTACTCTCACACCACTTTTGAAGGCCCAACCGGTCTAGGAATGCAACAATTCCTAAAGGAGTTTTAAAGAGCACTGACTCACCTTTCTAATGAACCTAAAATCGACCCAATCTGACATATAACGGGGAGTTACGAGTATTTTATTCGCATCACGCGATTTCAAAAGACCGGGATTGAGAAACGACGATCGAAGGCTTCTAGCCCGGTTTAGGGGTACGAGATAGCCTCAGAATCAGAAGAGTCCTCCTCCGTTTTGAAATCTCATCCAGTTATCATTCCAACGAGCTAAATATTGTCTAAATCCGACCTCCGATGTGGGAGTAATGAGGGTTTTCGTAGGAATATGGGATGTGGGGAAAATTTGGGACCATTTACTATCACACCACTTTTAGAGGCCCAACCGATCTCGGAATGCGACGATTCCTGAAGGAGTTTTAAAAAGCACTGACTCATCTTTCTAATGAACCCAAAATTGTCCCAATCAAACATGTAACAGGGAATTACGAGCATTTTATTCGCATCACATGATTTTAAAAGATTAACGACCGCGATTAAGAAACAATGATCGAAGGCTTCTGGAACGGTTTTCAGGGTAGCAGACAGCCTTAGAATCAAAAGAGTCCTCTGGTTTGAAAGCTCGTCCAGTTACCTTTCTAACGAGCTAGATATTGTCCAAATACGACCTCCGATGAGGGAGTTATGAGGGTTTTCATAGGAATAGGGGATGTAGGGAAAATTATGGCCAATTTTCTCTCACACGAGTTTTGGAGGCCCAATCGGTCTCAGAATGTGATAATTCCTAAAGGAGTTTTAAAGCGCCCTAACTCACCTTTTTAATGAACCCAAAATCGACCCAATCCGACTTATAATGGGGAGTTACGAGCATTTTATTCACATCACGTGATTTCAAAAGATTAACGAACGAGATTGAGAAATTATGATTGAAGGCATCTGACACAGTTTTCAGGGTAGCAGATAGCCTCAGAATCAAAAGCGTCCTTCTCCATTTTGAAAGATCGTCCAGTTACGTTTCCAACGAGCTTAATATCTTCCAAATCTGACCTCCGATGAGGGAGTTATGTGGGTTTTCGTAGGAACAGGGGATGTGGGGAAAATTCCAGACCATTTACTCTCACACCACTTTTGGAGGCCCAACCGGTCTCGGAATGCAACGATTCCTAAAGGAGTTTTAAAGAGTAGTAACTCACCTTTCTAATGAACTTAAAATTGACCCAATCCGACATATAATGGGGTGTTACGAGCATTTTATTCGCATCACATGATTTCAAAAGATTAACGACCGAGATGGAGAAACGATGATCAAAGGCTTCTGACATGGATTTCACGGAAGCAGATAGCCTTAGAATCAAAAGAGTACCTCACCATTTTGAAAGCTCATCCAGTTACCTTTCCAATGAGCTACATATCATGTAAATCTGACCTCCGATGAGGGAGTTATGAGGGTTTTCGAAGGAATAGGGGATGTAGGGAAAATTCCGGGCCATTTATTCTCACACCACTTTTGGAGGCCCAACCGTCTCGGAATGCTACTATTCCTAAAGGATTTTTAAAGAGAACTGACTCACCTTTCTAATGAACCCAAAATCGACCCAATCCGACATATAACAGGGAGTTATGAGTGTTTTATTCGCATCACACGATTTCAAAAGATTAACGACCGGGATTGAGAAACGATGGTCAAAGGCTTCTAGCGCGGTTTAGGGGTACGAGATAGCCTCAGAATCAGAAGAGTCCTCCCCCGTTTTCAAATCTCGTCCAGTTACAATTCCAACGAGCTAAATATTGTCCAAATTCGACGTCCGATGTGGGATTAATGAGGGTTTTGGTAAGAATAGGGGATGTGGGGAAAATTCAGGACCACTTACTCTTACACCACTTTTGGAGGCCCAACCGGTCTCGGAATGCGACGATTCCTAAAGGAGTTTTAAAGAGCACTGACTCACATTTCTAATGAACCCAAAATTGACCTAATCCTACATATAATGGGGAGTTATAAGTGTTTTATTCACATCACGCGATTTCAAAAGATTAACGACCGAAATTGAGAAACGACGATCGAAGGATTTTAGCGCGGTTTAGGGGTACGAGATAGCCTCAAAATCAGAAGAGTCCTCCCCCGTTTTAAAATCTCGTCCAGTTACCTTTCCAACGAGCTAAATATCGTCCAAATCTGACCTCCGATGAGGGAGTTATGAGGGTTTTCATAGGAATAGGGGATGTGGGGAAAATTCCAGACCATTTACTCTCAAACCACTTTTGGAGGCCCAACCGGTCTCGGAATGCAACGATTCCTAAAGGAGTTTTAAAGAGCACTGACTCACCTTTCCAATGAACCTAAAATTGACCCAATCTGACATATAATGGGGAGTTACGAGCATTTTATTCGCATCATGTGATTTCAAAAGATTAACGACCGAGATGGGGAAACGATGATCGAAGGCTTCTGACACGGATTTCAGGGTAGTAGACAGCCTCAGAATCAAAAGAGTTCTCCTCCATTTTCAAAGCTCGTCCAGTTACCTTTCCAATGAGCTAGATATCATCCAAATCTAACCTCCGATAAGGGAGTTATGAGGGTTTTCGTAGGAACAGGGGATGTGGGGAAAATTCCAGACCATTTACTCTCACACAACTTTTGGAGGCCCAACCGGTCTCAGAATGCGACGATTCCTAAAGGAGTTTTAAATACCACTGACTCACCTTTCTAATGAACCCAAAATTGACCAAATCTAACATATAATGGGGAGTTACGAGCATTTTATTCGCATCATGCAATTTTAAAAGATTAACGACCATGATTGAGAAACGATAATCGAAAGCTTTTGGCGCAGTTTACAGGTATGAGATAGCCTCAGAATCAGAAGAGTCCTCCTCCATTTTGAAATCTCATCCAGTTACCTTTCCAACGAGCTAAATATCATCCAAATCCGACCTCCGATGAGGGAGTTATGAGGGTTTTTGTAAGAATAGGGGATGTGGGAAAAATTCGCGACCATTTACTCTCACACAACTTTTGGAGGCCCAACCGGTCTCGGAATGTGACGATTCCTAAAGGAGTTTTAAATACCACTAACTCACCTTTCTAATGAACCCAAAATCGACCCAATCAGACATATAATGGGGAGTTACGAGCATTTTATTCACATCAAGTGATTTCAAAAGATTAACGACCGAGATTGAGAAACGATGATAGAATGCTTCTGGCAAGGTTTTTAGGGTAGCAGACAGCCTCAGAATCAAAAGAGTACTCCTCTATTTTGAAAGCTCATCCAGTTACCTTTCCAATGAGTTAGATATCGTTGAAATCCACCTCCGATGAGGTTGTTATGAGGGTTTTCGTAGGAATAGGGGATGGGAAAATTCTGGACCATTTACTCTCATACCACTTTCGGAGGCCCAACCGGTCTCGTAATGCGACGATTCGTAAAGGAGTTTCAAAGATCACTAACTCACCTTTCTAATTAACCCAAAATTGACCCAATCCGACATGTAACAGGGAGTTATGTGTATTTTATTCGCATCACGTGATTTCAAAAGATTAACGACTGTGATTGAGAAACGACGATCGAAGGCTTCTGGCACAGTTTAGGGGTACGAGATAGCTTTAGAATTAGAAGAGTCCTCTGTTTTGAAAGCACGCCCAGTTACCTTTCTAATGAGCTAAATATCGTCCAAATCTGACCTCCGATAAGGGAGTTATGAGGGTTTTTGTAGGAACAAGGGATGTGGGGAAAATTTCGGACCATTTACTCTCACACCACTTTTGGAAGGCCAACCGATCTCGGAATGCGATGATTCCTAAAGGAGTTTTAAAGACCATTGACTCACCTTTCTAATGAACCCAAAGTTGACCCAATCAGACCTGTAATGGGGAGTTACGAGTATTTTATTTACATCACGTGATTTCAAAAGATTAGCGACCGAGATTGAGAAACGATGATCGAAGGCATCTGGCAAGGTTTTCAGGGTAGCAGACAGCCTCAGAATCAAAAGAGTCCTCCTCCATTTTGAAAGCTCGTCCAGTTACCTTTCCAACGAGCTAGATATCGTCTAAATCCGACCTCCGATGAGGGAGTTATGAGGGTTTTCCTAGAAAGAGGGGATGTGGGGAAATTTCTGGACAATTTACTCTTACACGACTTTTGGACGCCCAACCGATCTCGGAATGCGACAATTCCTAAAGGAGTTTTAAAGAGCACTGACTCACCTTTCTAATGAACCTAAAATTGACCCAATCAGACATGTAAAGGAGACTTACCAGCATTTTATTCGCATCACATGATTTCAAAAGATTAACGACCGAGATTTAGAAACGATGATCGAATGCTTCTGGTAGAGTTTTTAGGGTAGCAGACAGCCTCAGAATCAAAAGTGTCCTCCTTCATTTTGAAAGCTCGTCCAGTTACCTTTCTAGTGAGCTAGATATCTTCCAAATCTAACCTCTGATGAGGGAGTTATGAGGGTTTTCGTAGGAACAGGGGATGTGGGGAAAATTTCGGACCATTTACTCTCACACCACTTTTGGAGTCCCAACCAGTCTCGGAATGCGACGATTCCTAAAGGAGTTTTAAAGAGCACAGACTCACCATTATAATGAAGCTAAAATTGACACAATCTAACATATAACGGGGAGATACAAGCATTTTATTTGCATCACATGATTTCAAAAGATTAACAACTGGGAATGAGAAATGATGATCGAAGGCATCTGGCACGGTTTTCAGGTTAGCAGACAGCCTCAAAATCAAGAGAGTCCTTCTCCATTCTAAAAGCTCATCCAGTTACCTTTCCAACGAGCTAAATATTGTCCAAATCCGACCTCCGAGGTGGGAGTAATGAGGGTTTTCGCAGGAATAGGGGACGTGGGGAAAATCTTAGACCATTTACTCTCATACCACTTTTGGAGGCCCAACCGGTCTCGGAATGCAACGATTCCTAAAGGAGTTTTAAAGAACACTGACTCACCTTTCTAATGAACCCAAAATTGACCCAATCAGACATGTAAGAAGGAGTTACGAGCGTTTTATTCGCATCACATGATTTTAAAAGATTAACGACCGAGATTGAGACACGATGATCGAAGGCTTCTGGCGCAATTTTCAGGGTAGCAGATAGCCTCAGAATCAAAAGAGTCCTCCTTCATTTTGAAAGCTCGTCCAATTACCTTTCCAACGAGCTAGATATCGTCCAAATCCAACCTCCGATGAGGGAGTTATGAGGGTTTTCCTAGGAATAAGGGATGTGGGGAAAATTTCAGACCATTTACTCTCACACCACTTTTGGAGGCCCAACCGATCTCAGAATGTGACAATTCCTAAAGGAGTTTTAAAGAGCACAGACTCACCATTCTAATGAACCTAAAATCGACCCAATCCGACATATAATGGGGAGATACGAGCATTTTATTCGTATCACATGATTTCAAAAGATTAACGACCGGGATTGAGAAATAATGATCAAAGGCTTCTGGGACAATTTTCGAGGAATTAGACAGCCTCAAAATTAAAAGAGTCCGCTGTTTTGAAAGATCATCCAATTACCTTTCCAACGGCCTAGATATCATCCAAATCTAACCTCCGATGACGGAGTTATGAGAGTTTTCGTCAGAACAGGGGATGTGGAGAAAATTCCGGACCATTTACTCTCACACCACTTTTGGAGGCTCAACCGGTCTCAGAATGCGATGATTGCTAAAGGAGTTTTAAAGATCACTGACTCACCTTTCTAATGAACCTAAAATCGACCCAATCTGACATATATCGGGGAGTTATGAGCATTTTATTCACATCACGCGATTTCAAAAGATTAACGACTGGGATTGAGAAACGACGATCGAAGGCTTCTGGCGCGGTTTAGGGGTACGAGATAGCCTCAGAATCAGAAGAGACCTGCTCCGTTTTGAAATCTTATCCAGTTACCATTCCAACGAGCTAAATATTGTCCAAATCCAACCTCCGATGTGGGAGTAATGAGGGTTTTCGTAGGAATAGGGGATGTGGGGAAAATTCGGGACCATTTACTCTCACACCACTTTTAGAGGCCCAACCAGTCTCAGAATTTGACAATTCCTAAAGAAGTTTTAAAGAGAACTGACTCACCTTTGTAATGAACCTAAAATCGGCCATATCAGACATGTAACGGGGAGTTACGAGCATTTTATTTGCATCACGGGATTTTAAAAGATTAACGACCGAGATTGAGAAACGATGATCGAAGGCTTCTAGCACGGTTTTCACGGTAACAGACAGCCTCAGAATCAAAAGAGTCCTCCTTCATTTTGAAAGCTCGTCCAATTACCTTTCCAACGAGCTAGATATCGTCCAAATCCAACCTCCGATGAGGGAGTTATGAGGGTTTTCGTAGGAACAGGGGATGTGGGGAAAATTTCAGACCATTTACTCTCACACCACTTTTGGAGGCCCAACCAGTCTCGGAATGCGACGATTCCTAAAAGAGTTTTAAAGAGCACAGACTCACCATTCTAATGAACCTAAAATCGATCCAATCCAACATATAACGGGGAGATACGAGCATTTTATTCGCATCACATAATTTCAAAAGATTAACGACCGGGATTGAGAAATAATGATCGAAGGCTTCTGGGACAGTTTTCAGGGAATTAGACAACCTCAAAATCAAAGAGTCCTCTGTTTTAAAAGCTCATCCAATTACCTTTCCAATGACCTAGATATCGTCCAAATCCGACCTCCGATGAGGGAGTTATGAGAGTTTTCGTAGAAATAGGGGATGTGTGGAAAATTCCGGACCATTTATTCTCACACCACTTTTGGAGGCCCAACCGGTCTCGGAATGTGACGATTCCTAAAGGACTTTTAAAGAGCACTGACTCACCTTTCTAATGAACCCAAAATTGACCCAATCTGACATATAACGGGGAGTTATGAGCATTTTATGTGCATCATGCTATTTTAAAAGATTAATAACCGGGATTGAGAAACAATAATCGAAGGCATCTGGCGCTGTTTAAGGGTACGAGATAGCCTCAGAATCAGAAGAGTCCTCCTCCGTTTTGAAAGCTCATCCAGTTACCTTTCCAACGAGCTAAATATCGTCCAAATATAACCTCCGATGAGGGAGTTATGAGGGTTTTCGTAGGAATAGGGGATGTAGGGAAAATTCTGGATAATTTTCTCTCACACGAGTTTTGGAGGCCCAACCGGTCTCGGAATGCGACGATTCCTAAAGGAGTTTTAAAGCGCACTGACTTACCTTTCTAATGAACCCAGAATTGACCCAATCTGACTTATAATGGGGAGTTACGAGCATTTTATTCACATCACGTGATTTCAAAAGATTAACGACCGAGATTGAGAAATTATGATCGAAGGCTTCTGGCAAGATTTTCAGGTAGCAGACAGTCTCAGAATCAAAAGTGTCCTCCTCCATTTTAAAAGCTCGTCCAGTTACCTTTCCAACGAGCTAGATATCTTCCAAATTTGACCTCCAATGAGGGAGTTATGAGGGTTTTAGTAGGAACAGTGGATGTGGGGAAAATTTCAGACCATTTACTCTCACACCACTGTTGGAGTCCCAACCGGTCTCGGAATACGACGATTCCTAAGGGAGTTTTAAAGAGCACAGACTCACCATTCTAATGAACCTAAAATTGACCCAATCCGACATATAACCGGGAGATATGAGCATTTTATTTGCATCACACGATTTCAAAAGATTAACGACCGGGATTGAGAAACGATGATCGAAGGCTTCTGGCACAGTTTTCAGGGTAGCAGATAGCCTCAAAATCAAAAGAGTCCTTCTCCGTTCTGAAAGATCATCTAGTTAACTTTCCAATGATCTAGATATCGTCTAAATCCAACCTCCGATGAGGGAGTTATGAGGGTTTTCGTAGGAACAGGGGATGTGGGAAAAATTCTGGACCATTTACTCTCACACCACTTTTGGAGGCCCAACCGGTCTCGGAATGCGACGATTCCTAAAGGAGTTTTAAAGAGCACTGACTCACCTTTCTAATGAACCCAAAATCGACCCAATCCGACATATAATGGGGAGTTATGAGCATTTTATTCGCATCACGCGATTTCAAAAGATTAACGACCGGGATTGAGAAACAACAATCGAAGGCTTCTGGCGCGGTTTGGGGGTACGAGATAGCCTCAGAATCAGAAGAGTCCTCCTCCGTTTTAAAATCTCGTCCAGTTACCATTCCAACGATCTAAATATTGTCCAATTCTGACCTCCGATGTGGGATTAATGAGGGTTTTCGTAGGAATAAGGGATGTGGGGAAAATTCGGAACCATTTACTCTCACACCACTTTTGGAGGCCCAACCGGTCTCGGAATACGACGATTCCTAAAGGAGTTTTAAAAGGTACTGACTCACCTTTCTAATGAACCTAAAATCAACCCAATCAGACATGTAACAACGAGTTACAAGCATTTTATTCGCATCACGTGATTTCAAAAGATTAACGACCGAGATTGAGAAACGATGATCGAAGGCTTTTGGAACGGTTTTAGGGTAGCAGACAGCCTCAGAATCAAAAGAGTCCTCCTCCGTTTTAAAATCTCGTCCAGTTACCTTTCGAACAAGCTAGATATCATCTAAATAAACCTCTGATGAGGGAGTTATGAGGGTTTTCATAGGAACATGGGATGTGGGGAAAATTCTAGACCATTTACTCTCACACAACTTTTGGAGGGCCAACCGGTCTCGGAATGCGACGATTCCTAAAGGAGTTTTAAAGAGCACTGACTCACCTTTCTAATGAACCTAAAATTGACCCAATCTGACATGTAACGGGGAGTTATGAGCATTTTATTCGCATCACATGATTTCAAAAGATTAACGACCGGGATTGAGAAACGACGATCGAAGGCTTCTGGTGCAGTTTAGGGGTACGAGATAGCCTCAGAATTAGAAGAGTCCTCCGTTTTGAAAGCTCGTATAGTTACCTTTCCAACGAGCTAAATATCGTCCAAATCTGACCTCCGATGAGGGAGTTATGAGGGTTTTCGTAGGAACAGGGGATGTGGGGAAAATTCTGGACCATTTACTCTCACACCACTTTTGGAGGCCCAACCGGTCTCGGAATGCGACGATTCCTAAAGGAGTTTTAAAGAGCACTGACTCACCTTTCTAATGAACCCAAAATTGACCCAATCTGACATATAATGGGGAGTTATGAGTGTTTTATTCGCATCACGTGATTTCAAAAGATTAACGACCAGGATTGAGAAATGACGATCGAAGGCTTCTAGCGCGGTTTAGGGGTACGAGATAGCCTCAGAATCGGAAGAGTCCTCCTCTGTTTTGAAATCTCATCCAGTTACCTTTCCAACGAGCTAAATATTGTCCAAATCTGACCTCCGATGTGGGAGTAATGAGGGTTTTCGTAGGAACAGGGGATGTGGGGAAAATTCTGGACCATTTACTCTCACACCACTTTTGGAGGCCCAACCGGTCTCGGAATGCGATGATTCCTAAAGGAGTTTTAAAGAGCACTGACTCACCTTTCTAATGAACCCAAAATCGACCCAATCCGACATGTAACGGGGAGTTACGAGTGTTTTATTCACATGACGTGATTTCAAAAGGTTATCGACCGGGATTGAGAAACAACGATCGAAGGATTCTGGCACTGTTTAGGGGTACGAGATAGCCTCAGAATTAGAAGAGTCCTCCTCTATTTTGAAAGCTCATCTAGTTACCTTTCCAATGAGCTAAATATCATCCAAATATGACCTCCGATGAGGGAGTTATGAGGGTTTTCGTAGGAATAGGGAATGTGGGAAAATTTTCGGACCATTTACTCTCACAACACTTTTGGAGGGCCAACCGGTCTCGGAATGCGATGATTCCTAAAGGAGTTTTAAAGAGCACTGACTAACCTTTCTAATTACCCAAAATTGACCCAATTAGACATGTAACGGGTAGTTATGAGCATTTTATTCGCATCACGTGATTTCAAAAGATTAACTACAGAGATTGAGAAACGATGATCGAAGGCTTCTGGCATGATTTTCAGGGTAGCAAACAGCCTCAGAATCAAAAGAGTCCTCCATTATGAAAGCTCGTCCAATTACCTTTCTAATGAGATAGATATCATCCAAATTCAACCTCCGATGAGGGAGTTATGAGGGTTTTCCTAGGAACAGGGGATGTGGGGAAAATTCCAGACCATTTACTCTCACACCACTTTTGGAGGCCCAACCGGTCTCGGAATGCGATGATTCCTAAAGGAGTTTTAAAGAGCACAGACTCACCATTCTAATGAACCTAAAATTGACCCAATCCGACATATAATGGGGAGATACGAGCATTTTATTCGCATCACATGATTTTAAAAGATTAACGACCGGGATTGAGAAACAATGATTGAAGGCTTTTGGGACGATTTTCGAGGAATTAGACAGCCTCAAAATCAAAAGAGTCCTCTATTTTTAAAGCTCATCCAGTTACCTTTCCAATGAGCCAGATAACGTCGAAATCCGACCTCCGATGAGGGAGTTATGAGGGTTTTCGTAGGAACAGGGGATGTGGGGAAATTTCCGGACCATTTAATCTCACACCACATTTGGAGGCCCAACCGGTCATGGAATACGATGATTCCTAAAGGAGTTTTAAAGAGCACTGACTCACCTTTCTAATGAACCCAAAATCGACCCAATCCGACATATAACGGGGAGTTACGAGCATTTTATTCGCATCACGCGATTTCAAAAGACTATCGACCGGGATTGAGAAACAACGATCGAAGGATTCTAGCGCAGTTTAGGGGTACGAAATAGCCTTAGAATCAGAAGAGTGCTCTCCATTTTGAAAGTTGTTACTGTTACCTTTCCAATGAGCTAAATATCATCCAAATCTGACCTCTGATGAGGGAGTTATGAGGGTTTTCGTAGGAACAGGGGATGTGAAGAAAATTCCGGACCATTTACTCTCAAACCACTTTTGGAGGCCCAACCGGTCTCGGAATGAAACGATTCCTAAAGGAGTTTTAAAGAGCAGTGACTCACCTTTCTAATGAACCTAAAATTGACCAAATCCGACATATAACGAGGAGTTACGAGCGTTTTATTCGCATCATGTGATTTCAAAAGATTAACGACCGAGATAGAGAAACGATGATCGAAGGCTCCTGACACGGCTTTCAGGGTAGTAGACAGCCTTAGAATCAAAAGAGTTCACGTCCGTTTTGAAAGCTAGTCCAGTTGCCTTTCCAACGAGCTAGATATCATCCAAATCTGACCTCCGATGAGGGAGTTATGAGGGTTTTCATAGGAATAGGGGATGTGGGGAAAATTCCGGACCATTTACTCTCACACCACTTTTGAAGGCTCAACCGGTCTCGAAATGCGACGATTCCTAAAGGAGTTTTAAAGAGCACTAACTCACCTTTCTAATGAACCTAAAATTAACCCAATCTGACATATAACGGGGAATTACGAGCATTTTATTTGCATCACTCGATTTTAAAAGATTAACGACCGGGATTGAGAAATGACGATAGAAGGATTCTAGCACGGTTTAGGGGCACGAGATAGCCTCAGAATCAGAAGAGTCCTCCTCCGTTTTGAAAGCTCGTATAGTTACCTTTCCAACGAGCTAAATATCGTCCAAATCTGACCTCCGATGAGGGAGTTATGAGGGTTTTCGTAGGAACAGGGGATGTGGGAAAAATTCTGGACCATTTACTCTCACCACTTTTGGAAGCCCAACCGGTCTCGGAATGCAACGATTCCTAAAGGAGTTTTAAATAGCACAGACTCACCTTTCTAATGAACTCAAAATTGACCTAATCTGACATATAACGGGGAGTTATGAGTGTTTTATTCGCATCACATAATTTCAAAAGATTAACGACCGGGATTGAGAAACGACGATCGAAGGCTTCTAACGCGGTTTAGGGGTACGAGATAGCCTCAGAATCAGAAGAGTCCTCCTCCGTTTTGAAATCTCGTACAGTTAACTTTCCAACGAGCTAAATATTTTCCAAATCTGACCTCCGATGTGGGAGTAATGAGGGTTTTCGTAGGAACAGGGGATGTGGGGAAAATTCCAGACCATTTACTCTCACACCACTTTTAGAGGCCCAACCTGTCTCGGAATGTGACAATTCCTAAAGGAGTTTTAAAGAGCACTGACTCACCTTTCTAATGAATTAAAAATTGACCCAATCAGACATGTAACAGGGAGTTACGAGCATTTTATTCGCATCACGTGATTTCAAAAGATTAACGACTGAAAGTGAGAAACGATGATCAAAGGCTTCTGGCATGGTTTTTGGGGTAGCAGACAGCCTCAGAATCAAATGAGTCCTCCTAAGTTTTGAAAGCTCATCCAGTTACCTTTCCAATGAGCTAGATATCATCTAAATCCGACCTCCAATGAGGGAGTTATGATGGTTTTCGTAGGAACAGGGGATGTGGGGAAAATTCCCGACCATTTACTCTCACACCGCTTTTGGAGGCCCAACCGGTCTCAGAATGCGACGATTCCTAAAGGAGTTTTAAAGAGTACTGACTCACCTTTCTTATGAACCCAAAATATACCCAATCTAACATATAACGGGGAGTTACGAGCATTTTATTCGCATCACGTCATTTCAAAAGGTTAACGACCGAGATTGAGAAAAGATGATCAATGGCTTCTTACACGGTTTTCAAGGTAGCAGACTGCCTCTGAATTAAAAGAGTCCTCCTCCATTTTGAAATCTCATCTAGTTACCTTTCCAACGAGCTAGATATCTTCCAAATCCGACCTCCGATGAGGGAGTTATGAGGGTTTTCGTAGGAACAAGGTATGTGGGAAAATTCTGGACCATTTAATCTCACACCACTTTTGGAGGCCCAACTGGTCTCGGAATATGATGATTCCTAAATGAGTTTTAAAGAGAAATGACTCACCTTTCTAATGAACTCAAAATTGACCCAATCCGACATATAACGAGGAGTTACGAGTGTTTTATTCGCATCACGTGATTTCAAAAGATTAACGACCATGATTGAGAAACGATGATCGAAGGCTTCTGACACGGTTTAGGGGTATGAGATAGCCTCAGAATCAGAAGAGTCAAACTCCGTTTCAAAATCTCATCCAATTACCTTTTCAAGGAGCAAACTATTGTCCAAATCCGACCTCCGATGACGGAGTTATGAGGGTTTTCGTAGGAACAGGGGATGAGGGGAAATTTCCAGACCATTTACTCTCACACCACTTTTGGAGGCCCAACCGGTCTCGGAATGCGACGATTCCTCAAGTAGTTTTAAAGAGAACTGACTCACCTTTCTAATGAACCCAAAATTGACCCAATCCAACATATAATAGGGAGTTACGAGCATTTTATTCGCATCACGCGATTTCAAAATATTAACCACCGGGATTGAGAAACAACGATCGAAGGCTTCTGGCATAGTTTAGGGGTATGAGATAGCCTCAGAATTAGAAGAGTCCTCCTCCGTTTTGAAAGCTCGTACAGTTACCTTTCCAACGAACTAAATATCATCCAAATCCGACCACCGATGAGGGAGTTATGAGGGTTTTTGTAGGAAAGGGGATGTGGGAAAACTTCCAGACCATTTACTCTCACACCACTTTTGGAGGCCCAACCGGTCTCGGAATGTAACGATTCCAAAAGGTCTTTTAAAGAGTAGTGACTCACCTTTCTAATGAACCTAAAATTGACCAAATCAAACATCTATCAGGGAGTTACGAGTGTTTTATTCGCATCACGTGATTTCAAAAGATTAACGACCGAGATGAAGAAATGATGATCGAAGGCTTCTGACACGGTTTTCAGGGTAGTAGACAGCCTCAGAATCAAAAGAGTACTTCTCCATTTTGAAATATTGTCTAGTTACCTTTCTAACAAGCTAGATATCGTCCAAATCTGACCTTTGATAAGGGAGTTATGAGGGTTTTCATAGGAACAAGGGATGTGGGGAAAATTCCGAACCATTTACTTTCACACCACTTTTGGGGGGCCAACCGGTCTCGGAATGCGACGATTCCTAAAAGAGTTTTAAAGAGAACTGACTCACCTTTCTAATGAACTCAAAGTTGACCCAATCAGACATGTAACGAGGAGTTACGAGCATTTTATTTACATCACTCGATTTTAAAAGATTAACGACCGGGATTGAGAAATGACGATAGAAGGATTTTAGCACGGTTTAGGGGTACGAGATAGCCTCAGAATCAGAAGAGTCCTCCTCCGTTTTGAAAGCTCATACAGTTACCTTTCCAACGAGCTAAATATCGTCCAAATCTGACCTCCAATGAGGGAGTTATGAGGGTTTTTGTAGGAACAGGGGATGTGGGGAAAATTCTGGACCATTTACTCTCACCACTTTTGGAAGCCCAACCGGTCTCGGAATGCAACGATTCCTAAAGGAGTTTTAAATATCACGGACTCACCTTTCTAATGAACTCAAAATTGACCCAATCTGACATATAACGGGGAGTTATGAGTGTTTTATTCGCATCACACGATTTCAAAAGATTAACGACCGGGATTGAGAAACGACGATCGAAGGCTTCTAACGCGGTTTAGGGGTACGAGATAGCTTCAGAATCAGAAGAGTCCTCCTCCGTTTTGAAATCTCGTATAGTTACCTTTCCAACGAGCTAAATATTTTCCAAATATGACCTCTGATGTGGGAGTAATGAGGGTTTTCGTAGGAACAGGGGTTGTGGGGAAAATTCCAGACCATTTACTCTCACACCACTTTTAGAGGCCCAACCTGTCTCGGAATGCGACAATTCCTAAAGGAGTTTTAAAGATCACTGACTCACCTTTCTAATGAATTGAAAATTGACCTAATCAGACATGCAACTGAGAGTTACGAGCATTTTATTCGCATCACGTGATTTCAAAAGATTAACGACCGAAAGTGAGAAACGATGATCAAAGGCTTCTGGCATGGTTTTCGGGGTAGCAGACAGCCTCAGAATCAAATGAGTCCTCCTAAGTTTTGAAAGCTCATCCAGTTACCTTTCCAATGAGCTAGATATCATCTAAATCCGACCTTCGATGAGGGAGTTATGACAGTTTTCGTAGGAACAGGGGATGTGGGGAAAATTCCCGACCATTTACTCTCACACCGCTTTTGGAGGCCCAACCGATCTCAGAATGCGACGATTCCTAAAGGAGTTTTAAAGAGTACTGACTCACCTTTCTTATGAACCCAAAATCTACCCAATCCAACATATAATGGGGAGTTATGAGCATTTTATTCACATCACGTCATTTCAAAAGGTTAACGACCGAGATTGAGAAAAGATGATCAATGGCTTCTTACACAGTTTTCAAGGTAGTAGACTGCCTCTGAATTAAAAGAGTCCTCCTCCGTTTTGAAATCTCATCTAGTTAACTTTCCAACGAGCTAGATATCTTCTAAATCTAACCTCCGATGAGGGAGTTATGAGGGCTTTCGTAGGAACAGGGTATGTGGGGAAAATTCTGGACCATTTAATCTCACACCACTTTTGGAGGCCCAACTGGTCTCGGAATATGACGATTCCTAAAGGAGTTTTAAAGAGTAATGACTCACCTTTCTAATGAACTCAAAATCGACCCAATCCGACATATAACGAGGAGTTATGAGTGTTTTATTCGCATCACGTAATTTCAAAAGATTAACGACCATGATTGAGAAACGATGATCGAAGGCTTCTGACACGGTTTAGGGGTATGAGATAGCCTCAGAATCAGAAGAGTCAAACTTCGTTTCAAAATCTCATCCAATTACCTTTTCAAGGAGCTAACTATTGTCCAAATCCGACCTCCAATGACGGAGTTATGAGGGTTTTCGTAGGAACAGGGGATGAGGGGAAATTTCCAGACCATTTACTCTCACACCACTTTTGGAGGCCCAACCGGTCTCGGAATGCGACGATTCCTCAAGTAGTTTTAAAGAGAACTAACTCACCTTTCTAATGAACCCAAAATCGACCCAATCCGACATATAATAGGGAGTTACGAGCATTTTATTCGCATCACGCGATTTTAAAATATTAACCACCGGGATTGAGAAACAACGATCGAAGGCTTCTAGCACAGTTTAGGGGTATGAGATAGCCTCAGAATTAGAAGAGTCCTCCTCCATTTTGAAAGCTCGTACAGTTACCTTTCCAATGAACTAAATATCATCTAAATCTGACCTCCGATGAGGGAGTTATGAGGGTTTTCGTAGGAACAGGGGATGTGGGAAAACTTCCAGACCATTTACTCTCACACAACTTTTGGAGGCCCAACCGGTCTCGGAATGTAACGATTCCAAAAGGTCTTTTAAAGAACAGTGACTCACCTTTCTAATGAACCTAAAATTGACCAAATCAAACATCTATCAGGGAGTTACGAGTGTTTTATTCGCATCACGTGATTTCAAAAGATTAACGACCGAGATGAAGAAATGATGATCGAAGGCTTCTGACACGGTTTCCAGGGTAGTAGACAGCCTCAGAATCAAAAGAGTACTTCTCCATTTTGAAATCTCATCTAGTTACCTTTCTAACAAGCTAGATATCGTCCAAATCCGACCTCTGATAAGGGAGTTATGAGGATTTTCGTAGGAACAAGGGATGTGGGGAAAATTCCAGACCATTTACTTTCACACCACTTTTGGGGGGCCAACCGGTCTCAGAATGCGACGATTCCTAAAGGAGTTTTAAAGAGAACTGATTCACCTTTCTAATGAACCTAAAGTTGACCCAATCAGACATGTAACGGGGAGTTACGAGCATTTTATTCACATCACGTGATTTCAAAAGATTAACGACTGGGATTGAGAAACGCTGATCGAAGGCTTCTGGCATGATTTTCAGGATAGCAGACAGCCTCAGAATCAAAAGAGACCCTATCCGTTTTAAAAACTCATCCAGTTACCTTTCTAACAGGCTAGATATCATCCAAATCCGACCTCCGATGAGGGAGTTATGAGGGGTTTCGTAGGAACAGGGGATGTGTGGAAAATTCTAGACCATTTACTCTCACACCACTTTTAGAAGCTCAACTGGTCTCGGAATGCGATGATTCCTAAAGAAGTTTTAAAGAGCACTGACTCACCTTTCTAATGAACCTAAAATTGACCCAATTCGACATATAACGAGGAGTTACGAGTATTTTATTCGCATCACTTGATTTTAAAAGATTAACGACCGGGATTGAGAAATGACGATAGAAGGATTCTGGTGCAGTTTAGGGGTACGAGATAGCCTCAGAATCAGAAGAGTCCTCTCTGTTTTGAAAGCTTGTCCAGTTACCTTTCCAACGATCTTAATATCGTCCAAATCTGACCTCCGATGAGGGAGTTATGAGGGTTTTCGTAGGAACAGGGGATGTGGGAAAAATTCTAGACCATTTACTCTCACACCACTTTTGGAGGGCCAACCGGTCTTGGAATGCTACGATTCCTAAAGGAGTTTTAAAGAGCACTGACTCACCTTTCTAATGAACCTAAAATCAACCCAATCCAACATATAATGGGAAGTTATGAATGTTTTATTCGTATCACGCGATTTCAAAAGATTAACGACCAAGATTGAGAAACGACGATCGAAGGCTTCTAGCGCAGTTTACGGGTACGAGATAGCCTCAGAATCAGAAGAGTCCTCCGTTTTAAAAGTTTGTCCAGTTACCTTTCCAACGAGCTAAATATCGTCCAAATCCAACCTTCGATGAGGGAGTTATGAGGGTTTTCGTAGGAACAGGGGATGTGGGGAAAATTCCCTACCATTTACTCTCACACCATTGTTTGAGGCCCAACTGGTCTTGGAATGCGACGATTCCTAAAGGAGTTTTAAAGAGCACTGACTCACCTTTCTAATGAACCCAAAATCGACCAATCTGACATATAATAGGGAGTTACGAGCATTTTATTCGCATCACGTGATTTCAAATGATTAACGACCGGGATTGAGAAACGACAATTGAAGGCTTCTGGTGACGTTTACGGGTACGAGATAGCCTCAGAATCAGAAGAGTCCTCCATTTTAAAAGCTCGTACAGTTACCTTTCCAACGAGCTAAATATCGTCCAAATCTGACCTCCGATGAGGGAGTTATGAGGGTATTCGTAGGAACAGGGGATGTGGGGTAAATTCCAGACCATTTACTCTCACACCACTTTTGGAGGCCCAACCGGTCCTGGAATGCAACAATTCCTAAAGGAGTTTTAAAGAGCACTGACTCACCTTTCTAATGAACCCAAAATCGACCCAATCTGACATATAACGGGGAGTTACGAGTGTTTTATTCGCATCACGCGATTTCAATAGATTAACGACCGGGATTGAGAAACGACAATTGAAGGCTTCAGCGCGGTTTAGTGGTATGAGATAGCCTCAGAATCAGAAGAGTCCTCCTCCATTTTGAAAGCTCGTACAGTTACCTTTCAAACGAGCTAAATATTTTCCAAATCCGACCTTCGATGTGGGAGTTATGAGGGTTTTCGTAGGAACGGGGGATGTGGGGAAAATTCCGAACCATTTACTCTCATACCACTTTTGGAGGCCTAACCGGTCTCGGAATGCGTCGATTCCTAAAGGACTTTTAAAGAGCACTGACTCACCTTTCTAATAAACCTAAAATTGAGTTACGAGCATTTTATTCGCATCACGTAATTTCAAAAGATTAACGACCAAGATTGAGAAATGATGAGACAATAATTGAAAACAGTTTCCTCCCTTGATTTGCATTTCTCTTAGCTATGGCCCACTAGAATTTTAGATCGAGGTGGAAATTTTTTCCCTAGGGGTTTCATGGGATTCCGCATCACATGGACGGTTCGGATGAGACACCCATGACACGTACAAAAGGTGCGAACGTGCGTAGGTGAGCATTACTCTATATGCTGAAAGCTTAGCTGGGCACCAGTTCTCATGTGCAAACCTTTTTGAGAACTCATCACAGGTGATGTGACTCTAAAATTTGAACAGTCCACGTGAAGCACCATCTCATGATAATTGAAAACAGTTTCCTCCATTGATTTACATTTCTCTTTGCTATGGCACACTAGAATTTTAGATCGCGGTGCAAATTTTTTCCTAGGGGTTTCATGTGATTCCACATCACATGGACGGTTCGGATGAGACTCCCATGACACATGTGAAAAGGTGCAAACGTGCGTAGGTGGGCATGACTTTATATGCCGAATGCTCAGCTACGCACCAGTTTGCATGTGCGAAGTTTTTTGAGAACTCATTATACGTGATGTGACTCAAAAATCTGAATGGTCCACATGAAGCACCACCTCATGAAACTCCCTAGGCCCAATTTTTACTTTGATCTAAAACTATGATGTGCCATGAAAAGTGAAAACTGTTTCCTCCTTTTTTATGGCCCACCAGAATTTAAGATCAGGGTGAAAATTTTTTCCTAAGGGTTTCAGTTGATACCACATCGCATGGACCGTTAGGATTAGATGCCCATGACACATGTCTAAAGGTGCGCACGTGCGTAGGTGAGCATGACTCTATATGCTGAATGCTTAGCTGCGAACAAGTTCGCACGAAACTCACGCAATCCTTTTTTAGAACTCATCATACGTGATGTGACTCCAAAATTTGAATGATCCACGTGAAGCAGCACCTCATGAAACCCGATGGGCTAAATTTTTTACTTTGATTCAAAACTTTGGTGGGCAATGAAAAATGAAAACAGTTTCCTACCTCGATTTCCATCTCTTTGTTATGGCCCACTAGAATTTTAGGTAATGGTGAAAATTTTTCCCTTGAGTTTTCATGGGATTTCGCATCACATGGACTGCTCGGATTAGACGCCCATGATAAGTGTACAAAGGTCCATATGTGCGTAGGTACGCTGGTGAGCATGACTCAATATGCCGAATGCTCATCTGTGCACCAATCCGCACGGAACTCATGCAAACTTTTTTGAGAACTCATCGTACGTGTTGTGACTCCAAAATTAAAACGGTCCACGTGAAGCAGCACCTCATGAAACCCCCAGGCCCCAATTTTACTTTGATCCAAAACTTTGGTGGGCCATGAAAAATGAAAATAATTTCCACCTATTGATTTGCATTTCTCTTTGTTATGGCCCACCAGAATTTTATATTAAGGTGAAATTTTTTCCCTTTGGCTTTCTTGGGATTCCGCATTACATGGACCATTCGCATTAGATGCCCATGTGTGTAGGTGAGCCTGACTCTATATGTCGAATGCTCAGCTGTGTAGCAATTTGCACGGAACTCGTGCGAATCTTTTTGAGAACTTATCATACATGATGTGGTTCCAAAATTTGAACAGTCCACGTGAAGAAGCACCCCATAAAATCCCCCGAGCCCAATTTACTTTGATCCAAAACTTTCGTGGGCAATGAAAAATGAAAACAGTTTCGTCCCTTGATTTGCATTTCTCTTTGCTATGGCAACTAGAATTTTAGATCATGGTGGAAATTTTTCCCTTGGCGTTTCATGGGTTTTCGCATCACATGGATGATTCTGATGAGACTCCCATTACATGTGTGAAAAGGTGTGTACATGTGTAGGCGCATAGGTGAGCATGACTCTATATATCGAATGCTCAGTTGCGCACCAGTTCGCATGTGTGAGCTTTTTGAGAACTCATCATACCTGATGTGACTAGAAAATCTGAACGGTCCTCATGAAGCACCACCTCATGAAACACCCTTAGCCCCATTAACCTAATTTTTACTTTGATCCAAAACTATGGTGCACCATGAAAAATGAAAATAGTTTCCTCCCTTGATTTGCATTTCTCTTGGTTATGGCCCACCGAAATTTAAGATCAGGGTGAAAATTTTTCACTTGGGGTTTCATGGGATACCGCGACACATGGACCATTTGGATTAGACGCCCATGACACGTGTGCGAAGGTGTGTACATGTGTAGGTGAGCATGACTTTATATGGCGAATGCTCAGCCGCGAACCAGTTCGCACGGAATTCATGTGAACATTTTCGAGAACTATCATACGTGATGTGTCTCCAAAATCTGAATGGTCCACGTGAAGCAGCACCTCATAAAACCTCGTGGGCCCAATTTTTACTTTGATCCAAAACTTCGATTGGCAATGAAAAATGAAAACAGTTTCCTCCCTCTATTTTCATTTCTCTTTGCTATGGCCCACCAGAATATTAGATTAGGGTGAAAATTTTTCCCCTGGGGTTTCATGGGTTTTCGCGTCACATGGATGGTTCAGATTAGACACCCATGACACATGTGCAAAGGTGCGCACATGCGTTGGTGCGTAGGTGAGCATTACTCTATAGCCGAATGTTCAGCTGTGCACCAGTTCTCACGGAACTCATGTGAACTTTTTTTTAGAACTAATCATATGTGATGTGACTCGAAAATCTAAACTGTCCATGTGAAGCAGCACCCCATGAAACCCTCTGGCCCCAATTTATACTTTAATCCAAAACTTTGGTGGGCAATGAAAAAGGAAAACAGTTTCCTCCCTTGATTTGCATCTCTCTTTGCTTTGACAACCAAAATTTTAGATTGGGGTGGAAAATTTTCCCTTTGGGTTTCATCAGATTTCGCATCACATAGACGGTTCGGATGAGACGCCCATGACACGTGTGAAAAGCTGCGAACGTGCGTAGGTGAGCATGGCTCTATATGCCGATTGCTCAGCTGCACACTAGTTCGCACATGCGAACTTTATTGAGAACTCATCATAGGTGATGTGACTCAAAAATCTTAACGGTCCACGTGAAGTAACACCTCATGAAACACCATGGGCCCAATTTTTACTTTGATCCAAAACTATGGTGGGACATGAAAAATGAAAACAGATTCCTCACTTGATTTGCATTTCTCTTTGTTATGGCTCACCAGAATTTAAGATCAGGGTGAAAATTTTTCCCTTGGGGTTTCATGGGATACCGCATCACATGGACCGTTCGGATTAGATTCTAATGACACGTACGCAAAGGTGCACACATGCATTGGTGAGCAAGACTCTATATGCCGAATGCACAGCTGCAAACTAGTTCGCACGGAATTCATGCAAACTTTTTTGAAAACTCATCATACGTGATGTGACTCCAAAATCTAAACGGTTCACTTGAAGCAACATCTCACTAAACCCCATGAGCCCAATTTTTATTTTGATCCAAAAGTTTAGGTGGCAAATGAAAAATGAAAGTAGTTTCCTCCCTCAATTTGAATTTCTCTTTGCTATAGCCCACTAGAATATTAGATTAGGGTGAAAAAATTTTCTTTGGGGTTTTTTGGGTTTTCGCATCACATGGACGGTTCGGATTAGACGCTCATGCAACGTGTGCAAAGGTGCGCACATGAGGATGACTTTATATGCCGAATGATCAACTAGGCACCAGTTAACACCGAACTCGTGTGAACTTTTTTGAGAACTCATCATATGTGATGTGACTCAAAAATCTGTACGGTCCACATGAAGAAGCACCGCATGAAACCCCCTGGGCCCAATTTATACTTTGATCCAAAACTTTGGTGGGCAATGATAAATGAAAACAGTTTCCTCCCTTGATTTGCATTTCTCTTTGCTATGGCCCACCAGAATTTTAGATTGAGGTGGAAATTTTTTCCCTAGGGGTTTCATGGGATTCCGCATCACATGGACGGTTCGGATGAGACGCCCATGACACGTGTGAAAAGGTGCGAAAGTGCACAAGTGAGCATGACTCTATATGCCGAATGCACACCAATTCGCATGTGCAAACTTTTTTGAGAACTCATCATATGTGATGTGACTCCAAAATTTAAACGGTCCATGTGAAGCACCACCTGTTGAAACTCCCTAGGCCCAATTCTTACTTTAAGCTAAAACTATGGTGTGCCATGAAAAATGAAAATAGTTTCCTCCCTTGATTTACATTTCTCTATGTTATGGCCCACGAGAATTTAAGATCAGGGTGAAAATTTTTCCCTTGTGGTTTCGCACACATGTCATGGGCGTCTAATCCGAACGGTCCATGCAATGCGGTATCTGCTGAAACAGCTGAGCATTCGGCATATAGTCATGCTCACCTACGCATATGCAAACTTTTTAAAGAACTCATCATACGTGATGTGACTCTAAAATTTGAATGGTCCATGTGAAGCAGCACCTCATGAAACCTGATGAGCCAAATTTTTACTTTGATCCAAGACTTTGGTGGGTAATGAAAAATGAAAACAGTTTACTCCCTTGATTTCCATTTCTCTTTGCTATGGCCCACTAGAATTTTAGATCACGATGAAATTTTTTCCCTTGAGGTTTCATGGGATTTCGCATCACATGGGCTGTTCGGATTAGACGCCCATGACACGTGTGCAAAGGTGCGCTAGTGACCATGACTCATTCGTTACGGAACTCATGCAAACTTTTTTGAGAACTCATCATACGTGTTGTGACTCCAAAAATTAGAACGGTCCACGTGAAGCAGCACCTCATGAAACCCTCGGGCCCAAATTTTACTTTAATCCAAAACTTTGGGGGGCCATGAAAAATGAAAATAGTTTCCTCTCATTGATTTGCATTTCTCTTTGCTATGGCTCACCAAAATTTTATATCAGGGTGAAAAATTTTCCCTTTGGCTTTCTTGGGAATCTGCATCACATGAACTATTCGAATTAGATGCCCATGACACGTGTGCAAAGGTGCACATGTGTGTAAGTGAGCGTGACTTTATATGCCGAATGCTCAGTTGCGCACCACTATGCACGGAACTCGTGCGAACGTTTTTGAGAACTCATCATACGTGATGTGACTTCAAAATTTGAACGGTCCACGTGAAGAAGCACCCCATGACCCCCCGAGCATTTTTACTTTGATCCAAAACTTTCATGGGCAATGAAAATGAAAATAGCTTCATCCCTTGTTTTGCATTTCTCTTTGCTATGACAACCAAAATTTTAGATCGGGGGTGGAAAATTTTCCCTTAGGGTTTCATGGGTTTCCGCATCACATGGATAGTTTCGATGAGACTCCCATTACAAGTGTGAAAAGGTGCTCACGTGTGTAGGTGTGTAGGTGAGCATGACTCTATATGCCAAATGCTCAGTTGCACACCAGTTCGCATCTGTGACCTATTTTGAGAACTCATCATACATGATGTACTAGAAAATCTGAACGGTCCACGTGAAGCACCACCTCATGAAACACCCTTGGCCCAATTTTTACTTTGATCCAAAACTATGGTGCGCCATGAAAAATGAAAATAGTTTCCTCCCTTGATTTGCATTTCTCTTTGTTATGGCCCACCAGAATTTAAGATCCGGGTGAAAATTTTTCCCTTGGGGTTTCATGGGATACCGCATCACATGGACCGTTTGGATTAGACGCCCATGACACATGTGCAAAAATGATGTTATTGAAGAGACCGTTTATTATTGAGATGATCGAGTATTTTGGTTACATTGCCCATGAAAGTTTTGGATCAAAGTAAAAATGAGAGAAAATTTTTTAGGATTTCCAATTAGGCTTAGGGTTATCTATATGATCTAATCTCCACCAATGATAGCCAAAATGATGAATTGACTGAGTTGAAAGGTCCCTGGCCGTGATTGGTATTAACAACCATGCTATATAGAATGGATCAGTCTCTCACATCAATCTCCACCAACCCCATTTGGTATGTGGTTACAAATACTTACTGGTTCATTGATAAAACTATTCCCAGTAGGGGGTGATGACAGGATTGAGCTGTCATAAAAGCGCTAAGTGACCAAACCAGTATAGTTAAAAGTGCTTTCATTTTATCGATGAAATGACCAACAAGTTGGGGGATATTCCCACTACAACCCCAAGCGCACCATAATGTCATAAAAGCGCCCCGCTCAATTTCTCTCACAGACCCTGTCCTAGCCAAAATCATACTCATCCTCATAATTAACATGTCCACCAATGACCGTAATTAACCCAAACTCAAAATAACACCTATGAAAACATCACAAAAAACTATATGATCTAATCGAATTAATACAAATGAGAGAAAGAGGATTTTAAATGATTGGCTTAAATTTTAATGTAAGGTTGCTTGCTTTTGATTAGGTTAATCAGTTTGTACATTGTTTGCTAATAAATACTAAGCTTGCCTCACGCCGGAATGAAGCCACACGTGTATAAATGGGACTGGCCCATCAAGCGACCCTCATTGTATGGATTCCATGCATCTAAAATCAGACAAATGCGGTCATTAGCTGGGCCACATGTACAAATAATTTGGATCGTTGTTTAATTTTTATTTTCATTTATTTTGGGAAAGTGTGGCCCACCCAATGATCAGGCCTGGTTAGGCATGGCACCTTGAAAACTGGGTTCATCTGGTGAATAGTTGTGATCATGCACGTGTTCATTGGCTGGTAATTGGTGAAACCCAAGAGCTGCTTTATTTTCGATGCGAAGAGTGAAAAAACTATGCTTGGTTGATTAGTTGTAATTATGCTTACACCTATATGGAGAGGTGGAAGTTCACGACAAAATGGATATCTTTCCAAGCCATAACTCCCTGGCCCCACCATGGTTTATAATGTTATATACATGCAATTAATTCATATTCTCATATCATTTTAAAGTTTGAGATTAAAAATGAGGAAGATTCAAAGCTTAAGTGAACAACATTAAAAAAAGAAAAAAAAAATAGTAGAGATTGAATGCGCCTAATTAAAACCTATTGAGGGCCTTGGATCAATGTGATATTTATATGCCATTTAAAATTGGGAAAGAAATGCCTACCATTCAAACCTCGATGGGCTCCACCTCTATATTTATATGCCATCCAAGTCATCTATAATGTTATTTCCATTGAGAGTAACTAAAAATACAGAAAAAAGTTAGCTTGATACAAAACTTTTGAGTCATATGAATGTTTTAACTGTGGTTGTTCAATCTCCATTGTTTCCTCGTGTTGCCCATTTGAGTCTTATATTAGACTCAAGTAAGATCTAAAAATGGATGGATAGAGTTGATTTATCAAAAACAGCACGGTGGGCCCCACTTAGCTTCCCCACGCATTAAGCTTTAAGAGAAAATCTCGTCCGTTGAGCTCAAAATTTTAGATCGAGGTGGAAAATTTTCCCTAACCCAATCGGGAGAAATTTAGGACTGTGGACCCCACCTTTTAGCCAGTTGTTTTTATAAAAGAAGACAAACCTTCTTTTACAACTTAGACCTGCATGTGCGGATTACGAATTTCAGGACGAAAATACCCCTCCTTTTTGCATTCTCTTTTCACTGCTGCTGTTTTTCTTCTCCCTTTCAACTGTTTCCTTTTCCTTTCCCTTTCCACTGCTACTTCACTGTCGTTGCTTTCACCCCTTTTCTGCGCCTGATTAGAAAGACAAAAAAAACCCTTTTTATGGGTTCCCCTTATTAACATTTGTCTTCTTCTAAAAATGGTCGGTCCAACGAAGAAAGCACGTAGCACAGGTATATTTTAAACTCAATTGGGCCCACATTGAATGTATGGGTATAGGAAACGGATTGGCTACTCCTCCGGTGCTCTGTGGACCCCACCATGGTGTACGTGGCTGGTGGTCGGTGCTCTTTGGCCCCACCATGGTGTACGTGACTGGTGGTCGTTACTCTGTGGGTCCCACCATGGTGTACGTGGCTGGTGGTCGGTGCTCTGTGGGCCCCACCATGGTGTATGTGTTTCATCCATTCCGTTCATCCATTTTGTCCGCTCAATTTCCATCTAATTTATATCGATCCCTAGCGGGGGTGGCTAACATGGAGTGTGTGCACTGACATGGGTGTGTACTAACAAGCTAACCTAAAATAAATAAATAAATAATTCCATCTAATTTAAGGGGTTGAGCCCCAAATTAGATGGAAATTTGGCTAGTGGCCCGCTAGAGGAAAATAATGGTGATTGGATATCCATCATTTAAATCCTCTTTAGGCCCACTGTACTATTTGTCTGAAATCCAATCTGTTTTTTAGGTGATAAAGACCCAGATGAAGGCTAAAAACAAAGATCATCTTGACCCAATACTTTTATGGCCCCCAAAAAGTTTTTAATGGTCGATGTTCATTAAACACTATTTCCTGTAATGTGGTCCAATTGAGATCAGGATATACCTCAATTTTTTGTATAATATGATAAAATAATCTATTAAAATAGATGATGGGGCCCACAAAGCACCGAACACCAGCTATTGGCTGGTGGCAGGGGGAGTAGCCAATCCGTTTCCTGTAGTATATTCACGCCGTCCATCCGTTTTTCCATGAGCCCCAAATTGAAGCGTATAAAAATATTAAGTGAATCATACCACGAGAAACAATGGGCATAATGATTTTCTAATTTGCTCTGCTAATTTCATGTTTTCCCTGCTCAATTTCATGTTTGCCCCGCTAATTTTCCAGTTTGTCCTATTCAATTTCATGTTTCCCCCGCTCAATTTCATGTTTCCCCTGCTCAATTTCATGTTTCCCCCGCTCAATTTCATATTTGCCCCACTCAATTTCATGTTTCCCCTGCTTAATTTCATGTTTGCCCCACTGATTTTATAATTTACCCTGCTGATTTCGTGTTTCCTCCGCTCAATTTCATGTTTGCCTCGCTGATTTTTCAGTTTGTCCTGCTCAATTTCATGCTTGCCCCGCTCATTTTCGTGTTTGCCCCGCTGAATTTCATGTTTCCCCCGCTGAATTTCATGTTTGCCCTGCTGGTTGCCCCACTCAATTTCATGGTTGCCCCCCTCATTTCCTAGTTTGCCCCGCTCAATTTCATGTTTGCCCCACTCATTTCTTAGTTTGCCCCGCTCAATTTCATGCTTACCCCGCTCATTTCCTAGTTTGCCCCATTCAATTTCATTTTGCCCCGCTCAATTTCATGCCTGCCCCACTCAATTTCATGTTTCCCCCGCTCAATTTCATGTTTGCCCCGCTGATTCTCTAGTTTGCCCCCACTCGATTTCATGTTTGCCCCCGCTCAAAACCTAAACCTAAAACCTAAATGTATTATGAAATCCCTAAACCTAAACCTTAACTTATTCTTAATTCCCTAAACCTTAACCTATAATCTAACTTAAACCTAAACCTATAACCGACACTTATAACCTAAGCCTATAACCTATAACCTAAATGTATTCTCAAACCCTAAACCTAAACCTACACCTAATCTTAATCCCAACTCCCTAACCTAAACCTAAACTTGAAAACCCAAACCTAAACCCGGTCCCGAACCTGATTTCCTAAACCTAAACCTTAACCTATTCTCAATTCCCTAACCCTTAACGTATAACCTAACTTAAACATAAACCTATAACCGACACTTATAACCTAAACCTATAACCTAAATGTTTTCTAAAATCCCTAAACCTAAACCTACACATAATCCCAATCTCAACTCCTTAACCTGAACCTAAACTTGAAAACCCAAACCTAAACCCAGTCCCGAACTCGATTTTCTAAACCTAAACCTTAACCTATTCTCAGTTCCCTAACCCTTAACCCATAACCTAACTTAAACCTAAACTTATAACCTACACTTATAACCTAAACCTATAACCTACACTTAGATGGGCCCACATTGAATGTATGTAGTATATCCACACCGTCCATCTAGTTGAGCCCCAAATTGAAGCATATCAAAATATCAAGTGAATCATACCATGGGAAACAGTGGGCATAATGATTTTCTAGTTTGCCCCGCTGATTTCATGTTCCCCCGCTCAATTTCATGTTTGCTCCGCTAATTTTATAGTTTGCCCTGCTGATTTCGTGTTTCCCCTGCTCAATTTTGTGTTTGCCCCGCTGATTTACCAGTTTGTCCCACTCAATTTCATGTTTGCCCCACTCAATTTCATGCTTGCCCCGCTCATTTCCGTGTTTGCCCCGCTGAATTTCATGTTTCCCCCGCTCAATTTCATGGTTGCCCCGCTTATGGTTGCCCCGCTCATTTCCTAGTTTGCCCCACTCAATTTCATGCTTGCCCTATTCATTTCCTAGTTTGCCCCACTCAATTTCATGCTTACCCCGCTCATTTCCGTGTTTGGCCCGCTGAATTTCATATTTGCCCCGCTCAATTTCATGTTTGCCCCGCTCAAGTTCATGCTTGCCCCGCTCAATTTCATGCTTGCCCCGCTCATTTCCTAGTTTGCCCTGCTCAATTTCATGTTTGCCCCGTTAGTTTGCCCCACTCAATTTCATGCTTGCCCCGCTCATTTCCTAGTTTGCCCCGCTCAATTTCATGTTTGCCCCGCCCATTTCCTAGTTTGCCCCTCTCAATTTCATGCTTACCCCGCTCATTGCCTAGTTTGCCCCATTCAATTTCATGTTTGCCCTGCTCAATTTCATGCTTGCTTATGTTGGTAGTTTGGCTTGCACAATTTTCGGTATTTCCCATTCCAGTTATCTCCATTTCATATGAAGCATGTTCAAATTAATGAAATGCGTAATCCGCACGTGCAGGTCTAAGTTGCAAAAGAAGGTTTGTCTTCTTTCTTAAAAACAACTGGCTAAAAGGTGGGGTCCACAGTCCTAAATTCTCGTTAGAAATTTAGGACTGTGGACCCCACTTTTATCCAGCTGTTTTTATGAAAGAAGACAAACTTTATTTTGCAACTTAGACGTGCACGTGCGCAGACCGAATTTCAGGACGAAAATACCCCTCCTTTTCACTGTCGTCCACTTTTCCTCTCCCTTTCCACTGTTTTCTTTTCATCTCCTTTTGCACTGTTACTTTCACCCCCTTTCCTCCCCTTTCCACCGTGGCTTCCGTTGCTTTCACCCCTTTGCACCACTGGTTTCACTGCTACTTTCACTGTTGGTTTCTTAACAACATTGGAGTGCATCCTCTTTGCACATCAGCAATCACACCCTCTTCCAAAAATGGTGGGTCCAGTGAAGAAAGCACGCACCATAGGTATATTTTAAACTCTATTGGCCCCACATTAAATGTATGTAGTATATCCATGCCGTCCATCCGTTTATCTATCTAATTTAAGGGGTTGAGCCCCAAATTGAGGCATATGAAAAGATCAAAGTGGATCATACCACGGGAAATAGTGTGGATAATGATTTCCACCATTGAAACCACAGAAGGCCCAACAGTAATGTTTTTTTGTTATCAAACCGTTCATAAGATCATACAGACATGGATTAATAGAAAACACAATTATATGTTTAATCCAAAACTTCCGTGGCCCCTAAGAAATGATCAACAGTAGAAGTTCAATTCAAAATTATCATGTGGTGTGGTCCATTTAAACATTTGATATGTTTAGATTTTTGGGCTCAAGTCATAAAATTATTAGTTAACTTTGCCCTGCTGATTTTTTAGTTTGCCCCTCTCAATTTCATATTTGCACCGCTGATTTTCTAGTTTGCCCCGCTAAATTTCAAGCTTGCCCCGCTGAATTTCATGTTTGCCTTGTTGAATTTCATGTTTCCCTCGCTCAATTTGTAGTTTGCCTAGCTGAGATTCATGTTTGCCCCGTTGAATTTCATGTTTCTCCTGCTAAAATTCATGCTTGCCCCGTTGAATTTCATGTTTCTCCCGCTAAAATTCATGTTTGCCCCGGTCAATTTCGTGTTTGCCCCTCTCAATTTCATGTTTACCCCGATGAATTTTCAGTTTGCCCCACTCAATTTCTAGTTTACCCCGCTCAATTTCATATTTGCCCCGCTCAATTTTTAGTTTGCCCCGCTCAATTTCCAGTTTGTCCCGCTGTTTTTTTAGTGTCCCCCGCTGAATCGTCAATTTGCTCCGCTAAATATCTAGTTTGCCTTGCTCAATTATCTAGTTTGCCCCACTGAAATTCAAGTTTGCCCCGCTCAATTTCATATTTGCCCCGATGAATTTTCAGTTTGCCCCACTCAATTTCTAGTTTACCCCGCTCAATTTCATGTTTGCCCCACTTAATTTTATGTTTGCCCCGCTTAATTTTCAGTTTGCCCCTCTCAATTTCCAGTTTGCCCCGCTCAATTTCATGTTTACCTCGCTGATTTTCTATTTTGCCCCGATCAATTTCACGTTTGCCTTGCTGAAATTCATGTTTGCCCCGCTCAGTTTCATGTTTCCCCCGCCGAATTTCATGTTTCCTCCACGGAATTTCTTGTTTCCCCCGCTGAATTTCTAGCTTGCCCCGCTGAATTTCATGTTTACCCTGCTCACTTTAATGTTTGCCCCGCTTAATTTCATATTTGCCTCGCTAAATTTCTAGTTTGCTCGACAAATGCAACACACTCAAGTGGTCTTTGTTATTTGTTGAAGGTGGAGTTTTCCTTCTCTGTTGGTCGCTTCTTCCTTTATTAGGTCTTTGTTATTTGTTGAAGGTGTACTTCACTCATCTATTGTGTAGTATTCCACTTTTGCCTTCATATGTCATTGTATGTGTATTCCTATAAACTCAGCTAAGTTAGTTCACTTAGTTATTGTGTAATATTTCCCCTTTGTCTTTGAGAGTATTTTGCACACAGATGATGGTTTGGTGGCTCGATGGTTATTGAGTTGCACTATTCCCTATTATTTTAAGAGAAGATTCAATCGAGCATAAGTTATCGATAATATTGAGACATGATAGATAGTATCGATAACTCATTTCGAGTAATGACCATAGACCTACGCATAAGTTTCCCCCGCTCAATTTTTAGTTTACCCCACTCAATTTCATGCTTGCCCCGCTCAATTTCCAGTTTGCACCGCTCAATTTCATGTTTGCCCCGCTCAATTTCATGCTTGCCCCGCTCAATTTCATGCTTGCCTAGCTCAATTTCCAGTTTGCCACACTCAATTCTTGTGAAAATCCTTTCAAAGAAAAAAGATTCCTAAATAATATACTTAAGAAAAGAACAATTGGGCATTTTTTAGCTAAGAGATACGAGGAAACTTAATATTTTACTAATATAGTGAGGAACTCATGTACTTGTTAATGAAATAACATGTTCATGTCCACCAATTGAATGACATGAAAAAATCAAGTGCCTAAATCAATGATATTGAGAAAGACTTGTGCATATTTAGAATTTTCAACAACATTCTCCAAAGACTTGTGCATGAAGCCTTCCTCCCTTAAGACTTTTCAATTCTTCTCTCATTAGCACTGACTAGTGAGCTTTTAAATACGGTTCATCAAGAGGAATTCCAAAGAGAATCATTCTCAACACAAGAAAATCATCCATGTCTCCGTGATTCAATGCAGCTGCAATTGTAAGGACTAGTAATTAGTGGAATTTATCATAGAAGGTGTCAAAAATATTTTTTTTTAAGAACAAATTACCTAAAGAACATTTTTTAGGTTATTCATCTGGAACAAGTGGATGAACAAGTGCATTTCATCTCGCTTTCAACAACACATCTAATAAGTCGCTAACTAAAAGGAGTAATATGCATGTGAAAGAATCTATTTCTTATAAGGGAAAATAAACCATGCTTACATAAAGAAAACATATTACAAAATTAAAAATAAGAGGGATATAAATCTTAAATGTACCACACTAGAGGAAAACAATGGTGATTGGATACCCATCATTTAAATCCTCCTGAGGCCCACTGTACTGTTTGTCTGAAATCCAATCTGTTTTTTAGGTGATAAAGACCCAGATGAAGGCTAAAAACAAAGATCATCTTGACCCAATACTTTTATGGCCCCCAAAAAGTTTTTAATGGTCGATGTTCATTAAACACTGTTTCCTATAATGACTTAAGTCACAGTCTACATTGAAATATTTACGAACAAAGTAACTGAATAGGTTGAGCCACCCGTCTAAAAAAATTGGTCATCACCAATCAAGAAGAAAATATGCATATGCTTTACCTGTGAGGAAAGCTCCTCATACTTTGTATGATACATACAATTGGGCATTTTTTAGCTAAGACATACGAGGAAACTTAATATTTTACTAATATAGTGAGGAACTCATTTACTTGTTAATGAAATAACATGTTCATGTTCACCAATTAATTGACATGAAAAAATCAAGTGCCAAAATGAATGATATTGACAAAGACTTGTGCTAACATATGTTACTTAATAAACTAATAGGGAATGGTTACGAACCTCTAGATTTCTTGACACCCAATACATGTCCCCATCAAAATCACTATTCGCCATCTCATCTGCTAATGATCGCGGCCCTTTGGTTGGAAAGAAAATAGCATATTTAGAATTTCCAACAACATTTATCAAATCCCCGATGTAAGTCGCAGTGACAATATGGATATCTCCAAAGTGTAGTCCAGGAGCCTTGTATACTAATATATTTCCCGAGATTTGCCTATTATCTCGGTATTTTAGTGAGAAATAAAGCATGGAAATGTTAACTATGTAACAAATGCAAACATATCACATTAATCTAAAACAATCAGAGGAATCACATAAACAGAGTAATATAGCAAAAAAATTACAAACAGATTAACACAAACTTCAATAGCTTTTAGCATTCCAGTCAGATCTGCAATTCCCATAAAATAGTAGCATTCACTGGCATGAAGTCTTCCTCCATTGAGACTTTTCAATTCTTATCTCATTAGCATTGACAAGTGAGCTTTCAAATACAGTTCATCAAGAGGAATTCCATAAAGAATCATTCTCAACGCAAGAAAATCATCTATGTCTCCGTGATTCAATGTAGTTGTAATTGTAAGGACTAGTAATTAGTGGAATTTATCATAGATGGTGTCAAAAATATTTTCTTAAAGAATAAATTGCCCAAAGAACATTTTTTAGGTAATTCAGTTGGAACATTTTTTAGGATGTATCAGCGATACAAGTAGGCACTAATTTTGAGTAAGGAGGTGGACCCAAATTTACAAATGTCATGTAAGACTCAACCATGGATAGACTTTCAACTAGCATCAAGTTCAGCTTCGGTGTTGTAGAAAGTCACATGATCCACTACTTCCCACCTCTTGTGATGAGTGCAATCATACAATTGATGAATTGATCTTCTATTGAGCTGTGTACTTCGTATCTTTTACAAATGTTTAATGTAGTTAACTGTTCAATGTGTTTAATGTGGTTAACTGCTCAATCTATGCAACGTTCTTCAATTTTCTTTTCTGGTTGTTAGTCTCTCTTGCAGGAATACTTAGTTCCTCAAGAATACGTATAGACAATTAGACAGTCCATGCTAAATTGATGCCCGGTTTCTTCTTACAAACATGAGAAGTTCAATTCAAAATTTTCATGTGGTGCAGTCCATTTGAACATTAGATACGTTTAGTTTTTTGGGCTCAAGCCATGAAATTATCTGTTAGGTTTGCCCCATTGATTTTTCAGTTTGCCTCGCTGAATTTCATGTTTCCCCCGCTCAATTTTGATGTTTGCCTCACTGATTTCCTAGTTTGCCCAGCTCATTTTCTAGTTTGCCCCACTCAATTTCATGTTTGCCTTGGTTAATTTCATTTTGCCCTGCTGATTTTCTAGTTTGCCTTGCTGATTTTCTAGTTTCTCCCGCTAAATTTCTTGTTTGCCCGGCTGAATTTGCAGTTTGCCCAGCTGATTTTCTAATTTGCCCCGCTGAATTCCTAGTTTGCCCCGCTAAATTTCATGTTTCCTCCGCTCATTTTTTAGTTTTTCCCATTGAATTTTCAGTTTCCCCTGCTGAATTTCATGTTTGCCCCATCAAATTCAAGTTTCCCCCACTGAATTTCATGTTTACCAGCTGAATTTCTGTGTTTTCTTCATTTTGTATTTCCCCTTTGTCCAGTCGAGAATACAGACCCCACGCACGTCATTTTTAACTTTTGTGAACCCAAGAAAGGACAAAAATAGTCCCTACAAAAATGGTCCCCCTATCTAAGAAGCTTCGAACGGCAGGTATATTCAAATCCCTCACTTTTTGTGGACCCCACTATATATTATATTATATATGCGCACGGTCATTTCTATGCATTTCACGGTCATTCCCGGCGATTTCGTGTTGATTCACGGTCATTTCCACGCATTTCACGGTCAATTCCCTTCACTTCACGGTCATTTCCACGCATTTCACAGTCAATTCGCTTCACTTCACGGTCATTCCCGACAATTCCGTGTTAATTCACGGTCATTTCCAAGCATTTCACGGTCAATTCCCTTCACTTGACGGTCATTTCCATGCATTTCACGGTCATTCCAGGCGATTCCATGTTGATTCGCCACATATGATTTTGGGGTAGGAGAAGCTACTTAAACCAACCAACCTAGTTATTTTCTACTGTTTTCCATCAAGTCGATGGTCGAAAATCCATTTCATTCACTTCACGGTCAATTTCAATCAGTTCGCGGTCAACTCAATTCATTTCACGGTCAATTCCCTTCACTTCACAATGAAGTCTATGCATTTCACGATCAATTCCCTTCACTTCACGGTCAATTTCATGCATTTCACGATCAATTCCCTTCACCTCACGGTCAATTTCTAGTTTGTCCTGCTCAATTTCCAGTTTGGCCCAGCTCAATTTCTAGTTTGTCCCGCTTAATTTCCAGTTTGTCTCGCTCAATTTTCAATTTGGCCAGCTCAATTTCCAGTTTACCTTGCCCAATTTCATGCTTGCACCGCTGAATTTCCAATTTGGCCCACTCAATTTCATGTTTGCCCCACTCAATTTCCAATTTGCCCCGCTCAATTTCATGCTTGCCCTGCTGAATTTCCAGTTTGCCCCGATGGCTTGCATTGCTGCACTTTTCTCTTGGAAGAAACCTATTCCGATGGTTTGCTTGCTTGGAAATAATGTAACAGCTGAAGCAACAGCAGTATGTGATCAATATCAAATTAAAGCAAAATCATATAGCGTTTCTAAAAAAGCTAGATAGTTACTTAATAAACTAATAGGGAATGGTTACGAATAACCACCTATGAAACGTTTATGTAGTCTACGCATTGGTGGTTGCCATTTTTTCGTGGAGATTGATGTGAGACTGGGAATAGGTTCAAAGAAACTACTCTTTTGTTAAGTAAAAAATTTGCGCAGGTGAGATTGAAATGGCTTTATTGTTGGATATTTTAACAATACCACGTGCAGAGATAGTTCGTTTCTTTATATGGATGCGAGAAAGTTGTGGATTGCTGATTTTATCGATGGGACTGTGATTCTTTAAGGATCATTGGAAAGGAAAATTTTGTAACAACCACCAGTAAGTATTTGTAATCGGACCATCTCTGTCCATGTGAAGTAGGGTAGTACAGTTAAAACTATTCGCTATTCTATCATCAGTACAGTTAAAAATCTCTAAGAACCATGGTATGAACACCGTCATCTCTCTCCAAAAGCCCTGTCTACAGCTTTCCCCTGCTCCTCTTCCAACTAGACCAAACCAGTACAGTTAAAACTATTCCCAGATGGGACCCACAGAGTGTAACGACTCGGAAAGTCCCGTACAAAGGCCCGAGTACCACCTCAGGCAGAAATCACTCAAGACCAAATCCTTTAGAAATTAGATGAGGATTAACTAGTGTTAAACTAGATTACATACGAAATCCGCACTATTCACTTTAAATACGATCTGCAAGACCTAAAACTTGTGGAATCATTGATGCTATATTACTCAAAAATCTAGGATCAATCTCATTACCCGGCTGCTCTCGGGAGCATCACGAAACTTCGTATCAGATCTGGACCGCACATCGAAAGTCCGAATAATACGAGATTATAGAATTAGGACCGCCTTGCTGGGCTTGACAACCATCTCGGAAGTCAAAACCAGATAGTTTTCCTGGGCTATTCGCTTGAGCCCGGAGCAAGGATTGTGAGAAAACATGGTTTTCTTTAGAAATTAAATCTAATTTAAGTAATCTGAGACTTGTCGCTTGCGGGCCAAATATAAGTAATCAGATCGTCGGAATCTGACCCAAATACACCCTCGGATCAGGGAACATTTCCCATACATGTCCGTGTACTTGTAACCCTGATCGAGTTTCAATGACCGTTGAACTGAAACTGGTCCCCACGTGTGATCTGGGAACCCGACTGGAATAAAAACTTAACTCGACCTAGATCCAAGGCCAGTGAGCTTAAGTCCGACCTTTGGCTCAAGGAGGGCTCCAGAAGTGCTCCGTTGAGACGGAATAGTCTGTATTTGGACATAACCTAAGTATACCATGGCTCTGAGTCTAATTTAGTGAGTTTTAAGCCTATATAAGGACCTTAAACCCTCTCTCATTCAGCCCATATGAATTTGAGAGAAACCATAGGAGAGAAAAGAGAGAAAAGAGAGAGAAAGTGTGAGAAGAGTGAAGGATTCTTCCTGACACTCTACCCTGCTATCCTACGTGCTTAACCATCACGATCTAATCGCTTTTCCGGCGATTTCGGCTTCGTTCCTAGGTAAGAAAAACCTAACCCTAATCTGTTCTAAGGTTTTTAATGTTGCAAGTAGAAAAATAGCTGACTCAACTCGTGATTTAGGTCGTCATATCGACCTCGACGAAGACTTAGAGATTCTATCGACTTCGTTACACTTCTACGGCGTAAGGTGCGGACTTTAGACGTATAAGTTGAGGTTTTCAAAGCTTTCAATGTCAGATAATGATAGATTCATAATCTGGATGCTATTTCACATGTACAATGCGATGTTCGTTTTGAGATTCAGTTACGTATGCAAATTATGGTGTTTAGTGTATTCTGTATAATTGTAGAAAATACCGTATACATACAAAATATGAAGGTGTGTTTGCCATGATTAACTACTGTGTGCACATACTATATATATGTGTAATACTTGCTCAACGAAAGAAATTGCCCTAACACATGTTTTGGCTAATATACGTTATGTATGTTAAATAAGTGTATTCTAAGTGTTTGTGAAAATGCTTGTAAGAGTAAGTATGTAGATGATAGTGCTTAAGGTAGGGGTTGAGATAGGATTCTCAACTACCTTAGAGATGTGTATGATTTCCTCTATGCAAGTTGTTTAAATTAATCGCTTACTTATGAAATGTATGTGTTTGTATTTCCTGCTTACCTTGTGCTTTATAACATGCTTGTTAACATTGTTGAATTATTTTGTTTATTCTACTTTACTCTACATGTTTCTGGTTAAGGATTGAATGTGATTGGGGTTATGTTATAGTCCAGGCGATCGGTAATAGACTTGAGTTCGTGGTTGAGATTCATTCACCACGTAGGACGTGTTTGACAAACCCGAGTCGTGTGTTGGTCGTCGGCAGTGGTTAGGCCACACGAAGTGCTTATGCACTTCATGTCAATTGATGCAATATACGCTCGTGCTAGTCGAGCTCGTCAAGTAACCCGATTGGCCCTATGTATGTTCACCATGTTTAGACGCTACTGCTTGAACCTAAGGTACCAAACTCACTAGTGAAACCCTGTTAACCTTGGTACCTTGATCCGCTAAGACTCATGAGCCGGGCATGGTGGTATGGGACACCGTGGTCGAGCTGTCGGCCTATGGTGGGGCCACGAGCCTCCCCGTAGTGACCAGTGAGCAACCCAGACTCGTGAGCCAAATATGGTGGTATGAGACACTATATTCAAGCTGTTGACCTACACTGATAAGGTAATGAGGGAGCGGTGCAACGAGTGCGTGTAACAGCCCTGATAGCCCTTTGTAGTGACCTTGAGCATATTCTGAATCTACAGAGAGGCGACGAGCCTTCCCGTAGTAAACTGAGTATAAACTAGGCCTGTATTGATAAGGTGATGGGGAAGCGGTGCAACGAGTGCGTGTAACAGCCCTGATAGCCCTTTACAGCGACCTAGAACCGCATCTCGTATGAGATTATCTAGGATTGACGACCCTAGAATGGATCATTGTTTGGAAATGATATAAGGGAGGTACCTTAGTTTCCCAATACTGCTGTATGAAAAGGACTAATAACAACTCGGTAATCATGCTCATAACATAGCACTTATGTGCTTGGCGTTGTGGAGCACTGAGAGATGAACGCATGCCGCGGACGTAAGAAGGTGTCACACGAGGGAGCATTGGCGAGGGCATGCATCATGACTGCATTCCATACTTGCATTAATAAGAGTATTTAGGAGTGTTTGATTGTACTGCTTTATCATTACTGCTTGACTGAATTGATAACATGTTAACCTGTGTTTTATCGTTCCACTGAGTTAGCTACTCACTCCCACGTTACGGGACGGTGTTTTGGACACTCACCAGACTCTATCTTAGATGCAGGTATCGACGAGACGTAGGAGTCTGAGCCTGATTACTATGATGATCAGGACGAGTTCTGCTACATGCAGTTCTCTGGAGGCTTCGCTTAGGCCATTCAGATGACGGGGCTATACGGTTTACCATTACAGTTGTACCATTTTTTTTGGCATTTTGATTTTGAAACTAATACATGTATATGGTGACTCAGTAAAGTGTTCATACTCTGGAGACTGATTGTGACTGTTTCTGGCTTTATATACATTTATATACATCTTTCAGTCTTCCGCTTGCATTTTATAATTTGATCTGGTGTATGAATTACTGTTTTGGTATAATCCCACTCATGATTAATGCACTAACACAGACAACATTCAATCATAAGCATTTATGTTGCATAAGTGATGTTTTGGAACTCGGGTATTGAGTTGCTACTCGACCCCCGATTTTCAGGGTGTTACACAGAGCAACGACCACCAACCTCCAAACATAGTGAACATACCACCAACCCCATTTGGTATTAGGATATTAAACAAAACATACCAATTCAATCTCCACCAACCTTCTATAAAACTACTCTTCATCCATTTCCCATCAGTCTAAGCATATACCAATTGTGCGCATGTGGACTACATCATGGAGGAGTAGGAAACTCAAGGCAGGTAAGATCATTATGTTTTCCACTTTGGAGATGCGCTAATTTACTCATGTTGATTTTCGATTAGTTCATTTTTTCTATTCCTTATTACACTATGAGCTACAATGGTAACATTGTTTGATAATATGCTTCAGATATTGCTGTTCAATTACATGCCAGTCCGGGATCCTCAACATCTTCTTCCTTGCCTAGTAAATGCTTGTGCTCACCATGGTAATTTCTGTCAAGGACATGTTGCTGATGTTTTTATGGGATTATCAATTTGATTCTTTAAAAATTTCCATTTCAGTCATGTTATGCGGGCAGATGTCATTCATCATTCACCACCAGTTTGTCAGATGGGATGAATCTGGCACTTGGACATGTATGATAATCCAAACTGTTCATTTATTGGAGGCAACCATGAATGGGTCATAGATTAAAATAAAAAATAAAAATAAATTGTAGCACAATCTTCAAGTGATCATAACCATTTGACAAGTGGTGTACAAAAATGCAGTCCATGAGTTTATGTTTAGTGTTTCTTCCTATATGAATTGCTTTTGTAAGGTGGTCATGTCATGGGCTTTATCGAAGGTTCATTTGATGATATTTCAGAAGTCCATTTCCACAAGGCCCTTTTCGATCCTAACCAGTCAGTGTTTAACAAAGTTGGCACCCATGCTTTACCATCAAGCGATCTGGAAGTTGATATTTCATGGCAGCAGACGCTTCAAAGAGTTTGGGAAAACATTGTCCATGGTGACAAAGGTACATCATTGGGTACACTATTTCAAATGCCTGTTCTGAGAATCATATGGAGTTCTTTTTTGTAGAAATGTTCAAGCTACTTGGATGTGATGTGGCACGTGTGCTATATCCTAGACTTTCATTAGGTGTGCACCACCATTTGTTTACCATGGCATGAAAATCAGGCCAATCCAATCTACAGATGTGCTGCTCTTGTATGACAATATGGCTATAGAAGTTTGACAAGTGGTCCACATTTGACATACATGTGTGGCCATATCACCCACCCTATAACAAGAAGAGCCTTATCTGTCTGGCCACGGCACATACACAGTGGACCCAGCTTGATGAACTTCCAGGATCTCGCATTCATCAGCAAGTGTAGGATTCTCATGAGTAGCCTTACTAGGTCTTGTTGTTAATGCATTTTTGTTACTCCTTGCTTTCATTCTCTTTATAGGAGGCAGCGATGTGAAGACTGAGGTTTCTGCATCAGTAGGTGGAAAAGATACAGAGCCTTCTAATATCAAGGGCTGTGATGGCAGTACTATTTTTCCTTCACTTCCACTAGTTATTAAATGGCTTAGGGACAGTGTTCAAGAGAACCGATCAATTCGTTTTCAGGTATATTCTAGCTTTCAAATTGAAGCATTAAAACCAGAAAATTTCTCACATTAAATAAGGTTAATTTGATAAGGTGATTTTACTTTTTCAGTTGCTAATCAAAATGATCTAGATATAACCCTAATACCACCCAAAATCTCTTAATGGCCTAAAATGCTCTACCATTTGAGTGTCCAAAAACTGCCCATCATTTCCAAAGTAACTGCTAGGGTTGTTGACAGATCCGGGTCAGGTTGGTTGGGTCCAATAGTATCTATATCCAGGCTAACCAGGTTCGGGTCTTGCTCGGGTACAGGTCTAGTTCTTGAAGACTCAGACCCGGATCCGATCAAGTTTCAACTTGGATAAGGACAAATAAGAGAATTTAAATTGTTGGGCCCACTGGATGGATGGATTAGATGATAGATCGCACACATGTGCTACTTTGACATGTGCATGCTGCATAAACAGGCAGATGTATGTCATGTGGCTCAGGAAACCTCATTTTGTTGCTAAAATCATCACTATATATTGACCACACACATGCGCATACACACACCCACACACACACACACCCACACACGTCCTATTTAAACTAACTGGACTCTACCCCGACTTTAATTGGGCCCATCACATGAACCTGACCTGATTAGGCCAGGTTTTAAATGGGTCTGAAAGGTGAGACCCGAACCAGACCCGATTTCTTTATGGGTCCAAAAAAAGGGATTCGGACCTATTAAAATCGGGACAGGTAGCTGGTCCGCATACTTATTGACAGCTGTAGTAACTGCCTTGTTGTTTGTGTTCTTTCTCTCATCTCTCTTTCCTAGAAAGTTTGCTAGCCCCTCAGGTGCCCTCTTGAAACAAACCTGAAACCAGGACATGTGCTAACCTGGCATGTGTGTAGGACATTGGATCCATGTATATCAGGTGGGAGCTGTGGGTTGTGTTTGGATGCATGAATGAATTGAATCAGGAAAATTTAATTTAGTCTCAAGGAAATTGCCAAAGTTTACCAAGTTCCGTAGTATTCGCACTCATATTGCAGTTACATTCTTTTAGAATAAAAATAAATAAATTTGAAGTTCAAATGTGCATTTGGTTTATTTCCATTTTGTTAGAATAATATCGCAGCTTAATTCGTTTGTGCATCTAAATGTGCCCATAGCATGGATGACCTGTCCCTAAAGTTAGGCTGGTCAGCTCATACAGTATGCCACATGTATGAAAACAATGGATGGTTAAAAAGAACTTGCCAACACTGTTCAATGTACATCGCTAGCTGAGTGGACCAGCCTCTTTTTTTTTTTTTGTCTAGTCATCTGAATGGTAAGGCCCATGACGTGCTCAGGTAAAAGGTGCCTTTGCTATTGCATTGATTCACCCTTGGCCCTTCCATCTGTGATCGGTTAGATCAGTTCCATATCTTGCTTGCTCAGAGTTGGCGCAATTAATTCACTGTCATCGAAAGGAAATGTTTGGATTCTCATTGCTATCGATTATTTCACCATATGCGTTGAAGCAATTCCTGGAAGGAAAGCATTTAACATTGCCCAATAATAACCACATTTTGGCCGTAGATTGCAGATAGAAATAAAAACCGATGATGGTGGTCAACATGACAAGTCTAGCTGAAAGGCTCCCATCAATGTAATGTTTAGTTGTTGCAACTCCAAAACTCGTTCTGTTTGTTCTGTCTTGGTCATCTTAATCATGGCTAAACTCTTTGCTTCTATCTGTCAATCTTGAATTTTCATTTCCATGGCAGGATAACTTACGTTCAATCTATATCTGATGCTTTACTAGCTTCTTGTGACTGGTTCGTTGCACCTTGTCGGGGACTTATTGAGATTAATCAGGAAGCGAAGGTTGTGATTAGGCCATAGATTTGAACCTCTTGAGTTTTTCAGATTCGAACAATGTGAGCTATTAGTGGTCGGTTCTGGTGGGCCCATATCCAGGGAAGAGCAAGATATACTATTGCCAAGCAGGGAAGAACAAGATATACTATTGCCAAGCTTAATCCCATGTGGCTTATGTAGTATTACATTTTTTCAGGCAATTGATTCAAGATATGAATTTGGGTTAAGAGTTTACTAGTCCAATGCATATATAGGGAAGCCTTCCACATGCCGCCACGCATGCCAACATGGGATACAGGTGCAACATCTATGCCATCCATCAGGTGGGGGAACACTGACCTTGGCCCAATAATTAGGCCAGTCACTCATGAGGTGGGCTGCAATGTTTAGAAACTGAAACATTGCAGCACGCCTCGATCGTTTGGGCAGGGCGTCTGTGTGTGGTGAGTGTGCTTACCATCCTCTACGTGTTTGAAACAATGGCCAGAATGGTTGTCACGTGCATAAAAACGGATGCTGAAAATGAATTGATTAGCTGTTCATGTTCGCCATAGAAAGCGTAACCTGTGTGATGTTTGGGTGGCCTAACACGCATTGATGGTGGGCCTCATCGGATCAACTGCTTGTATTTGACACTGTCAATCACGAAAGGATATGGCAAGGTTAACCCAACTTGTCACTTGAAGAGTAGGATGGCTGTGTAGCAGTGTGCTGCTAAAGGCGCTCCTCTCGCCTCGCCACGAGGCGATCCATGACGTTCATCCATTCAAATTTGTTCAAACGGCCGAATTGCCATTGACCAGAGATCCTGATGGTTAATCCAAAGGTTGGATAGAATTGATGGTCTAGATTACAAAACGTATATGGATGATATGGATCTTTAACTCGCGAGATTCTTGGTAATTGGACATCCGTCCATTCGCACACTTATTTTATTAGAAGGACAGGATCGATGCAACTCCTGCATTTGGACTTCCATAGCTAGCCCCATGGAGTCCGAGGATGCCGATTCTTGTCCCGAGCTTGCCATGGGTAGGGGCTCTGAGTGGTCACCGTGATGTATGGGTTTTATCCACACCATCCATCCATTTTGCGTATAAGCCCGAAAATGAGGCAGAACAAATGCTCAAGTGGACCACATGGGGAATTAAAATGTCTATCATTGAAAACTTCTTGGTGGCCCAGGAAGTTTTGGATTAAGCTGATATTTGTGTTTCCCCTTCGTCCAGGTCTATGTGACCTTAGGAATAGGTTGTATGGGAAATAAAATGTCAGTGGGCCCTAATAAGGTTTCAACGGTGGGCACCATTTTCATGGCTTCCTCCTGTAGTGGGCTTATACCCTAAAATGACATGGCAGATAAACCTATAGATTAGGGTGGCCTTTCAGATCCCCTACATGTGCTGAGCTCATGACCAGTGGGGTAGTACTTCATCCAAAAAGTGGGCCACACTGCCTTGGTATAATCACAGAGAATCTAGCAGATCAATTATCTAAAAATGAGTAAAATCTACCATGGGCCTCTATCCTACGCAAGCACTGAATGGAGATATCAGGTAAAACATCTTTTACCTTCAGTGCATTAATTACAGCCTCATCTCATGGCTTGTATTTGATATGAATTAAAATCTAAATCACAATTATCATAATTGATGTGAATCGGAATCGCCGTAGTATTTGGCAGCTGTAATAGGAAATAGGAATCCACTGTAATTCAAAAATTGTGTTTAGCAGATTATAATTAAAATACATTAGAAATCTGATTTTTATCAAATAAATCAGTTTTAATATATTAAATTAATGTTTGTATGTGACATTTAACAGAATGATGTGGTAAGCCCATTGAAATATATTACTTCGATGAAAATTAAGGACATTTCAAGCCTCAAGTGGGCCACAAATGTAAATATCTCAAACAATATGATTCGCAAATACTTTTTAACCGTCCATTAAATATACAACGTTTAGATGGTTGGAATCGTTTTATTAGCACGATTTTAGTGATATAATCAATAATTGAATTATTTTGGAGTTTAATATGTCCCTGTGACACCTTTGTTACTTGTGCTATTATATTTAAATGAGTGTAGGGAAGTAGTTCATGAAAATTAAATAGATTAATAACAAAATAAAGGGACCACAAAAACACAAAAATAGAAAAATACAATAAAAAAGAGACTTATTTCCTCATGATATGAGAAATGTTATGGAAAATGTGACATGGAATATGTTAGGGGCCAATGTAATGTTTGTGAGAAATCCATCTTGTTATTATGTTTTTAGAGTGCATTTCAATGGTAGGAATCTCTTTCCCCAACCATTTATAAAAGGTAATTTCTACTGGAATGAACTGAAAATACCAAAAACTTTGCTTGATACAAAAATTTTATGGCCTTACTAATGTTTTAATGGTGGTAGTTCAATTCCCACTTTTCTTCTCAATGGCCCACTTGAGTCTTGGATCCAGCTCATTTTTGATCAAATGTCCTAAAATGAGCTTGCAAAACGGATGAATGGAGTGGATTTCACATAAACATGACAGTGACCCCCACCTAGTTTTCCAGCGCAGGAACTTATTGTTCCCAAAAATGTATGGCCCGAACTGACACCTATAGAATTGATAACAGAAAATACGGCCTTAGTTAGGAAGCAAATAAAAAGCATCAAAATAAATAAAATCAAAAAGCTGAAATGGATACAGGCCTAATGCCCTTCCATACAAGGGATTTATTGAAACGCAAATCCTCACTAGTGGCGTATCAAGCGGTGCACAACGTCAAAATCAATGGAGGAGGACAGCCGATGCTATGACTAAATCTACAGGTGTGGCCCACCAAATGAACAAATGGACCTGATTTTGATGCCACGTGAATTAAAATCTACAGGTGCACAAATGACACATTGCCTGTAAAGAGAGCTCCATCCTGCTAAAGGATCGGTACCCCGATGCTGGCAGGCGTGCGACCTAACGTTGACTCATGCGGGGACGCGGATTGCGTCCTACTCCCCCCCGTCTCCAGCTGGAAACGGGCAGTGGCTCTAAGTGGCCACCGTGATATATGGGTTTTATCCACACCGTTCATCCATTTTTCCATATCAATTCAGGATTCTAACTTAAAGCTGAGGCAGATTCAAGATACCGGTGGATCACAAAGTGAGAATTAAACTTTCACCGTTGAAAACTTATTTGGGGCCACAGAAGTTATGGATCGAACTGATATTTGTGCTTCCCTTCATCCAGCTCTATGCAACATTATGAATAGTTTGGATGGCAAATACGCATCACAGTGGGCCCTACGAGAGTTTCAACGGTAAACATCCTTATCAGCACAGCTTCCTGTGTTGTGGTCCACTTGATATTTGGATCTTCTTAAATTTTGGTCCCACCCTATAAAATTCCACGTAGAAATGGATGAACGGTGTGGATAAAATGCATCCATCACGGTGGCCACTCGGAGCTCCTGCCCGGTCCCAGCTGGAGACGGGGCGGGGATAGGACGCAATCCGCATTCCTCATGCGGGACCCGTCATAACATATTCCTAACCGAACGAAGGCGCCGTTGGTTTCAGATTCGTCGTCTCTCCCCTCTGGCTCTCTCGCTCTCTTGCAGGGGAAACGCCTCTTCTCCTTCTCTCGGAGGCGAAAATCTCCCTTGCCTCTTTTTCTAGTCATGGAGGCGCATCACGCATCTCTAGGTCGTCGAACGGTACAGATCTCTCCTCATATATTCCCTCTTTCTCTCTCTCTCACCAATCCGTACGATTTAGGGCTTGCTTTTCCATTATCCTAATTTTCCTTATTTCTCCCACATACATGAATACATCCTCAGCTGGAAGAAATCCGTCAAAAGAGAGCGGCAGAAAGATAGGCAAACCTTCTGCCGGCTCGGATCTTCCAACGCCGAGTCCGCACGGTATGCTCTCTCTCTCTCTCTCTATATATATATATATATAAATTTGAATTCTCTTGTAATTTTGAATTTTATTTCCTTTTTTTTTTCTTTTCTTTTTTAAATTGTTGTAGGGTTGCATAAATCGGATAGTGGGAATCGAATTTCTGAGGTACGGTATTGATCACCATTGTTGATTTCCGTATATTTTCTTTTCGATCGTTTTGAATTGTTGTTAAATCGGTCTTTAGTTATCTTTTGTTACTGGTCTAGCATGATCTGAGCTGTTGCTGGTTTTGAATTGTTGTTAAATCCGTCCTTGGTAATCTGACATTACTCATTTAGCATGATCTGAACCATCCGCCTGGTGGGCTCCACCACTGATTGGCTTGGGTCCCAAACATCAGTTGATATAACAATCCTAACCAGCTGATCTGTGGCCTGTGAATGGACGGCTTCAAAGATTGATTTTCTTTTGCATTGACCATAAATTGATGAGTAGTTATATCTTTTGCATAAATACTCTGATACTCGAAGGTTATGGCTACAGTTTACTATCACGGCCACCATTTACTCTCCGCCATACATGCTGTGTACATGTTGATCCTGGCATGCCCCACTATGGTTGGTGCATCCTGAAAATCACACGGATTGAACAATCCTAACCATCCAATCTGCGACCATCAAATGGATGGTAAAATAAATTGGTCGGAGCTTAAAATGCAACAGTTGAAATCAGATGTTTAAAACCACTTGATCAGGGTGATTTTTGGGATATCCTCCATTGGAAACAGGGCCCATGATGACAAGCTTTAGTTCTGTACATGCACACCATTAGTATGGGGCATTCAGGAGATGGGGGTTGAGCGCAGTCTGCCCTACTCTATATGCATGCAAGGTTTAGATATCAGTATATATTTCTTTTATCTTTTTAACATCGAATGCAGATATGTAAAGAACCCAATACACAATTTTGTATGTAGGTATGTACGTATGTGTACGTACATATATAGGACCAGCTTGAGAGGGCCTTCATTGGTTACTTCTATTATAATATGGGATCTAGTGGTGAAGTTTCACAAGAGAATTGCATGATGAAAAAGCTTCCCATCTCTTGGAGACTGCATAACCCCTATAAAAGTGGCCTTATCAAACTTGCTAGTGTATTACTTGTCCCTCTTCGAGATTCCAATGTTGGTGACTATAAAGTTTGAGAAGATTCAAAGGGGATTTTCTATGGGAAGATAAAAGTGAAAAGTGAACATTCCACTTAAATAGGCGGGACGGGGTTCTAAAAACAAAAAGGGAAGGGGGCCTTGGTTTGGAGTGGATTAGAGAGAGAAACTGAAGTCTCATAAGCAAATGGTGGTGGAGGCTTGGAAAGGAAATTCAAGCTTCATGGAAAAGAGTGGTAAAAGTGAAATGCATAGAAATGGTTTGGATCGAAAGGAACAACTAGTGTTGGCGCAGTCTGCCCTACTCTATAGGCAAACCAATATCTCGGTTTTGGCGTATGGCGATTTTGACGACTTGGTGGGCTGTTTGGATCGAAAGGAACAACCGGTGTTTTCGGAACGAATCGAAGCCCTCCCACTTAGTGTCCTCTTTTGTTAAGTGTTTGATTGCTGAATGGGTTTCCCATATGGATGGGTTTAATGTTGATCTAGCCTTTCTTGAGGCTTAATCGGTTCTGCTATCTCAACAGTTCCTTTCCTCTTTTTTTTTTTTTTTTTAAAATTTTTTTTTTTTTTTAAATTTTTTATCCCTTTTAATACAAGTTATCTTTCAAAAAAAAAAGAAAAAAAAGTGAAATGCATAGAAGAGATGTCTGCCGTCTGTTTAAGGAAGGGGATGCTAGGATCAAAAGGCTTGATCTTGTTAATTTTTCCCTTTTGGGTATATGGGTGTGGAGATTTGGCATTGCAAATTCTAGTCTATGGAGTATCATTATTGCTGCTAAATATGGGTTGTCCCCAATGGGATGGTGGATTAAAGATTCCTCTCTCGACCGTCCTTCTTTTGTTTGGAAAGCAATTTCTCAGATTGCCCCTAACGTCTTTAATGAGGTTAGGTTTTCAAATAGGGATGGTTTTAAGGTCAGGTTCTGGGAGGATTTCCCGCTCCGTTCTGTTTTCCCTGACCTGGCAACCCTCTCTCCCTCGATAAATATCTTTGTTGCAGATTGCATCTTTTTTGAGAATAGCTCAAGACTCTAGGCTCCTCCTTGTCATAGGAATCTCCCCGACTTTGAATTTGATAGCTTGCCAATCATTCTTTCTTGCCTGTAGGGTTTATCTATCCTGTCGGTGCTAAGGATTCATTGGTTTGGACGATTGGGAAGTTTTTGGTCCCTTGGTGAAAGTTTTGCTCCTCTTGTTTGGGCCCTTGGTGCTTCGTCAAAAGTTGCTGCCTTCATTTCGTTAGTAGGCAGAAAGATGATTTTTATGGTTGATGATCTTCAAAAGAGGGGCATGGTGCTTCTTAATGCTTGTATTCTTTGCCTTGACATGGAGGAATCAATAAATCATCTTTTTATTCACTATTTATTCTCTAAGATTGTTTGGTTAGGCATTCTTCAATCTATAGGAATCTCCTGGGTTATGCCTGCTTCGATCAACTCTTTTTTTTTTTTCTTAGCACCGTGATTCGGTTGATAGCTTCACTTCTCGGAAATGGAGGCTGGCCCCGTTGGCATTTCTTTGGTCTATGTGGTTGGAGAGGAACAACCGCATTTGTCGGAATCCTTGCAGCTCTCTAGGTGGGTTCATCGATAAGGTTTTGGAGTCTTTGAATGAGTGGACTTATTGATTCACTTGTGTTTGGATTTGGTGCTTTGTATTTTTAACTTTTCTGTAGCTGTTGTCTTTCCCTTTGTAATTTAGATTTTCCTTTTGGCCTCAGCATTTTGCTGTTTGTTGTATAGTTTTTATTTTTTGTAGCCTTTGGCCCTAATAATGTGCATCGTCTTTCAAAAAAAAAAGTGAAATGCATAGAACACCCAATAAGGTATAGGATCTAGGTGTAGCGAATCGTGCTTATGGCTTGAAAGCATAAAAGGGAAATTATATATGAGATGCCTCTAATATTTGGGGAAGAACTTTGAAAGAGGGTCAAGATTCAACGGAAATAAAGGTGACAGCCTGTGCTTATGGGAGGATAAATGGTTAGATGAGAAGTCATTGGGAAAATGAATTGTTTAACCGAAACACAAAAGCACTACTGGATCCTAACCCTCCCTAATAAGGAATGATTGCATTTTTAACTATTCTCAATTGTCAGTTGAAGATCTCATCAGCATTGTTAAAAAGTTCTTTGTTTGATTGGACTTCTATCTCCAAAGCTTTCTCTTCCAAGAGGCGAATAGATGTGCTATTAGGCTGCTCTTTATCGCTGGGTGATTTCAATCTTTCATCTGGATGGGTTGTGCTGCTTGTGGCGGCCTGGAAATTCAATGCATGCGGAGTCTCCAATGCGATTATGGCGAAAGCGGGTATTTGGGGGTTGTTGAGGATTATGAGGGAAGGTCAATTCTCTCATTCTTAGGACCAACTATACCATGCCCTTTATTGTAAGCACCAAGTGGAGGCCTTGGTAATTAGGTAGGCACTTTGCACCTTGGGAGTAGCCCAGTTTGGCCTGTTTATTATTGAAGGTCAGGTGCCATTCATTCAGCAATGGTTGGCCTCCAAATCTGAACCTTTAGTGACATGGAGGGCTTAAACATCCCATTTTCTTTTATTAGCGAGGAGTCTAGCTTGTAATTTAGCAAGCAAGGGCGCATTGCGCTCTTCCTTTTTTTATTGAGGTCTCCTTCCCTTTTTTTTTTTTTTTTTTTTTTTTTTTTTTTTTAAAATATAAATCACTTACTTGCTCCAAATAATAATAAAAATAATCCTAACCCTACCCACACCACTTCTTCCAAAGAATGTGCCCTGGCTTGCTCTGCTGAAAGCTGATGATAGAATTGCCCATTTCAAAATGACGCCTTTATCAATGAGCACAGCTGTGGAAATCTGATCGACCTTGAATATTCTATTGATCCTCTCTTTCCTAAATTCCCAACAGATGGCGTATGGAGTAAGACTCTACAATGCCTTTTTTAGAAGGGACCTCACAGCTGAATAGAGGTCAAGTTGCAACCTGTCTACCTATTAGAAATTGAAGAGGACTCTAGAGTATGGAAGTGGAACTTGTTGAGCAATTTCTCCGAAGAGTTGTCTTTTAAAGTCGTGCACTTGTGTTAAATAAGACTCTCATTAGTTCCCCACTTCTTTCTTGAAGTCATTCCCTTCTACCCAGGGACGAGAAGATCGCATTATAGTTGAATGAAGCATAAAGTAAAGTGGCAACAGATTCGGGTGTGAGGGTGGGGAAGCGTTGGTTTCATAATGCTAGAAAGTATAAACAGCTAGGACGTGGGAGTGGGTGTGTGATTCTAAAGCGCGTTTCAAAGCAGGAGTAGCACCTGATTTAGGGGTGTACACGGGTCGATCCGAGTCGAACTGGGCTCAACCCGGCCCGGCTCGGTCACCGGGCCAGCATGTCCAGCCTAAACCCGGCTCGGCAGCAATCGGGCGAGTTCGGGCCAGTTTCGAACCTGAGTTAGCAAATCCTTTCCCTTTTATTTTTGTAGTTTAGTAATGCAACACCTCATGTTAACTTGTCTTTATATTTCGGAGTTTGCTGATTCCAAATGTGTGTGGGAGCCGTGCCCATTCATGTGCGCTAGACTGTTTCTATCTTCTTGTACAAAATAAGGTTGTTTCATTGACACCTCATCTGGGCGATAGCATGGAAAACAAATGGAGGGCTAGAAAAGAACTGTTTAAACCATCACTTTGTACATTGTGGCCCACCCAAGGAGTGAAATTGAACAGCCTGATTTTTTTAGGCAGAAGATCTAAGCGATGGAAAGCTCAGATTCTGCAGTGTTCCAACTAGCAAGGCTCCACACCCGCACGTGGAATTAGCTAAAGCTTCTTGTATTTGTAAGTGGGTAGAAAAGCTGAAACAGGAAATCATAAAATCTTTTTTATTTTAAAGAAGAAGAAGAAAATGCTACCTGTCTAGGTATGACTCAAAATCGGAAAACTCAAGGCCTGTACTCTTAACTCCACCCACAGAAAGATACTGACTTGGGGCGAGCTGACTTGGTGATGGAGTCAGGATTCTGCAGTTAAGGTGCTACATTACTAAACTACAAAAATAAAAGAGAGATTAGAGAGGTGGAGAGCCGAGACGAGAGAGAGAGAGAGAGAGAGAGAGAGAGAGAGAGAGAGAGAGAGAGAGAGAGAGAGAGAGATTTGGGGTCGGGCAGGGGGAGAGGGTTTTTGGGGCCGGCCTGGGTCGGGCGTTTTCTCAAAAGGGGAAAGGGAAAGCGATTAGGGTTTTTATTATTATTATTATTATTTTAAAGGTATATATACCCTAAAGTGCGAGTCAGGCCGAACTTGGATCTATTCGAACTCGGCTTGACCTCAGTTTCGGGCTGAAGAAACTATCTCGTCCCGACTCGAACTTAGTTCCGGGTCGGGGCGAGTCGAGCTTTTTCGGCCCGGGTCAAGCGAGTTAACCGGGCTAGCTCGGTTCGTGTACACCCCTAACCTGATTAGAAGGTTCGTGCAACTAAGTATCGCAGTCGTCTCACGGCTTACTCAGATTCCATTCCACATGGAATCACTCGTGGCTGAAGCCTTGTTGCTTAGAGATGCTCTCTGCATTTTTTTGGTAAGTTCAATTTTGTCTTCTTCTTCTTCCTCCTTTTTTTTTTTTTTTCACATAAAAGATAAAAACAAGAAAACAACAACAACAAGAGAAGGACAATACACTCCTAAACACCAAACAGAATTGTATCTCCCACCCAACACAATCTACTAGCTACACACTTTTACATGATCATACAAATGCACCAAAATTGTAAGATCTTAATAAAGTGCCTATTTAGCTAAATCGTCTGCTTCAAAGTTAGCCTCCCTCGGGATGTGGGAGAGTGAGACATTGACATTCGTACTGTTTTTTTTGGAAGGATATTGACATTTGCACTGTGATCATATACTTTGTCCATCTAGTTCGCAACCTCAAGCGCTATGACCAGATCTACCCAATTGAGAGTAATAGTTGAATCGCCTTCAATGATTACAGGGGAAAGTTGGTTATTTACACTGGCTTGATCCCTTGGAGCATAGCTGAAGCTTCAACAACATTAGAACTACAAATGCCTGTAGGTCGAGAGAATTCTAAGATCGGCACCACCCTATGATCTTGAAGATTAGCTCAATACCATCTGGCTGGGGCTACCAAACGAACTTCCATCGAAGTTCGGTTTATACACCTTCTGGAGGGAGATTCCGAACTATATTAGGCTTCAATTCTCTCCACTTGCAGTTTGCTACCTTTATCTATTTCAAACTAATTGTTTGCTTGGTCAGACCGTTGAGCCTTTTGTCTACTTTCCACCAGTCTATTATCATACCACTAGCTTTTTCAATTTTTTTTCAAAGGAGACTTGTCCAATGTAATTTAGTGGGCAAAAGAAGCAGGATCTGAACCATGGGATTTTAGTTATATTTTCAACAAAATTAGGTAGATCACCTCTAGTATAAGCAGTTCGTGTACTCATGTTGGTAGAGAGCCTTCAATCATCAATGAGCTGGCTAAAGAGGGCGTGAGCCATTCTGCACTATGTTCTTTGAAAAAAAAGAAGATGAACGATTAGAATAAATTATTATCCAATGTTTTGCAATCGTTCAACGTTCTCTGGGTTATGTCGGATGAGATCAAAGATTTATTTAGATTGTGGTGGTCGAATGGTCACAGGGGCAAGAAGAATTCCAAATGGGACCTGTTGCTTATAGACCTCCTTTGGAGCATTTGGGTGGAAAGAAATGATCGTTGTTTTAGAAATAGAAGCAACTCGGGTCTCTAGTAGGGTGTGGTCTCATATGAGGGATTGGTTGTGTTGACGTTCCCTCTCGGGCATGGGTTGCCTTTTGGCTATTTTATCTTTATTTTGCTTTTGTTCTTCTGTTGCTTTTTTTGGCCTTTGGCTTCAATAAATTCAGTATCTTTCACAAATGGTACTATGAGGTCGACCTCATGGGAATCGAGCTGTCTGTGCCCCACTGTGATGTGCATCGGACATCCACACTGTGCATTTGGTAGGTCTCCTCTGGGTTATGGGATATCCCAAAAATCAATTGTATCCATAACTCAAGCGGACCACACCATCTTAAATAGTGTGAAATCATGCCTAAAACATCTAAAAGCACTTGTTAGGTCCCACCTGAGTTTTGGATGTGGCTGAAACTTGGTGTTTCCCCTCAGACGCACAATGGATGGGCTAGATTACTAAACTACATCTCAGTGGGCCCTATAAATGATCATGAAGATTTCAATGGGTGGATATCCACTCTCAACTGTTTCTATGGTGTGGCCCACCTAAGTCATGGATTGACCTGATTTTTAGGCATGTGGCCCACCATGGAAGGGTGCATCTGATTGATGGGGTGGATGTCCAATACACATCAAGGTGGGGTCAATCTCATTGTGTGTGTGTGTGTGTGTGTGTGTGTGTGTGTGTGTGTGTGTGTGTGTGTGTGTGTGTGTGTGTGTGTTTAATGATTCATAAAACTTGCAAACCACTTTGAGGGGATCCACACTCATATGTTTCCAACCTTTTTATCCTAGTTTAAAATAAAAGGTGGGAACAGGGAACTATGTAATGATCAGGTCAACAGATAACCTACCTAAAACCTTGCACTCAACTAGGGCTGTAAATGGGTCCGACATTGCAATATCTACATCTAATATCCGACTTGGACATCGGATACAGAAACATATTTGGATATTGTCCAAAGAAGTCTGGTATGAGTCAAATATGGATATTATCCAAAGAAGTTGGATAGTTGGGCAATCCAATATCCGATTAATCTTTAATTAAAAAATAAGTTAAACACTTAATAAAAATAACAAAATACCTAAAAATTAGGAAAACAATTCCATAACGTAATTAGCTAATATCAAGCTCCAAATCCTAAAGCATCTAAACAAAAACTTACTTTGAAAATGATAAGTCAATAATAGCAACAATCATATCAAGCTCCAAATCCTAAAGCATCTAAACAAAAAACTTACTTTGAAAAAGATAAGTCAATAATAGCAACAAGCACCATATCAACCTCATCATCTGTGTCAACATTAGGCAACACTGAGGAATTTAAATATCATATATTAGTATTTAATATTTTATTCAAAAATATTATTAGTGGAGTAAATTATGAATGCCCTCAAGTAATCGAGTAAGCAGATATGGATATGGTTATATCAGTATGCGATCTGCTTAGTAGTCTGGTAATTGTATAATTGGGTAAATCGGGTAAAAATCCCATGTGGGATCTGGTTTTCTAGGGTCAGATAATTGGCTAAACAGATATCCATTGCCAGCCCTACGCCCAACCTTTACCCAGCACCAGAATATACAGAATGCCAGAAAAGTGTTTAGCCCTTGTGAGGGGAGACAGCATTCAGGAATAGAAAATTCAATATCATTCCAATTTCCAGAGAATATATTTCTTGTAATTCGGGGATGTATAAGCCATTAATGATATTCTTTATGTTTTGAATGGCAGAAGGAGATTCATGGTTTATTATCTCAACTCATAGACCTTGAGAAGAAGAATGCCGAATTGGAAAATGAGAACCAAATATTATCTTCAAAGGTATGCAATCGGACTTGAAGTAATTTTATCAATAATTATGCAGAAGGGAGTTGTAAGTGCTGATTGTTTGGTTCTAAAAATTCTGTCTCACTCTTTCAGTTGTAGGTAAAGAAAGTAGAGAATGATGCATTACAAAAGCACTTAGCTGATCTGGTAAATGGGTGGGCATGGATTTGCGTTACAACATTTGAATGAAAAATTTTCAAATACTTGCTAATGGAAATATGTTTTTGTTTCTTTTATTTTTTTATTTTCTATGATAAATTGAAGGAGGAGAACAGTATACCTTCTCTGAGGAAAGCTCTCTGGGATGTTTCAATGGAAAAGGATGCAGCAGTCGTTGCACGGGTACATGTTATTTTTTCTTTCTTTCCTTTTTATTTATTTCTTTTTCATTATTAGAATTACCTAGGATTGGCACATTCTTTTGCTTTAGTTCATTAAGTCACTTTGATCTTTAGTATGGGAGGATCTTTTGGCTCAACTTAGAACAGTTAAGAAGCGTTTAAAGGAGGCTGAAGAGGAACAATACAGAGTATGTATCTTATATTTTGGCCTTGAGTTTCCAAAATGACTTCAAAATAAGTTTTTGTGCTGATGGATAATATTGCGTTAGGCCGAAGAAGATGCAGCGGCTTTGAGAGCAGAAATGAACTCTCTGCAGCAACAAGGAATGGAAAATCCATTTGTTGGCATTCCCTCTATTGGTAATTCACTAGATAACTTCCAAGCCATGGAGAAGGAAATATCTGATTTAAAGACCGAGTTACAGGTATAATTTGTTTATTGTCATTTTCCAATGTTAATGGGTCTTTACGAACGCTTTTTTGATGGATTTTCCATGGTGAATGTCTACCGATCCATAGCAAGAGTCCTTGTTAAGACAACAGGACCAACAAAAACTAGCAGAGGAGCAAATCCGTACTTCCACCCTCATGGCTGAAAAGAATGTGCTGGAAGAAAGATTAGAGGCATCGTCCAAAAAGGCTTCAGGTACTTTTCCATAAAGAAGGTCATTTTATTGATGACATCAATTAGACAACGTCAAGAAGGTTCTCTTGTGAAGTTAAAATCCCAAATGGTCCAAATCTTGATGACAAATTATTGATTCTCTCAACTCATTTTTCTATCATATTTTAGTCACCTTTTACGTTTTAAGTTGTCTGCCTAAACTGTATGCTTCACAGAATTACTTGAGCTGTTCCCGAGGTGCAGAGTTGGATGATTATTACCAATGGGCAACTTGAATTGTGGTTATAAATACAGAATCAGCTTATGAGATTGTGATAGGCTGTATGAAATTGTATTGTAAAATTGCATTGCAATTTGCAAGATATGTTAGGTTTCTTTAGCCATTGAGGATAATATGAAAACTTAGAAAGGAGAAAATATATAATGCTATTGAAGAATCCACATTATGTTAGTCTCAAATTTCAGTCATTCAGTTGGGATGCTTGATATAAGTTTTGACTTTTGACATAAAGAAAAAAGTTTTTGAGAAGCTAAAGAACTTCACCTTGAGTTGCAATGACACGAGCTATGTAGTTATCAACCATATAACCTAAGAAATCAAACATTACACCAATACACCTCATTATTGATCCCATTTGATTCTTTGTTGATTCAAATGACACTGGAGTTTGTAAAATCAAATTTCTGCATCACACATTGTTGGCGCTTGTTGTGGAAATTAGGGTAGATGTGGTGCAAGAGAGGTCCATTAATGCCTTTTTATGGCCTGCTAGTTTGGTTGATGCTACAAACATTGAAGCCCTTGCCTCAAGAGAAGCTTTGTGAAACACGCATGAGCATGATATGGTGCATTCATGACAATTGTGATTAAGTTGTGTTTATTCTATTACTTTTGTGCCATTTGAAGTATTGATTGGTAGGATTGTGATTAACTGTGTGGGCAACATTCGGTGGACCAAATGACCTTTGATTGACATGATTCCAAGTTTTGATCGCCGGTCATTGAATTACCTTTCCAATGGGTATTAAATTGTCTCCATCCAACCCTTAATGAAGGAGATAGGGCCGATTTACCAAAGAGGTGCAGTGCAGGTCCAGGATTTAACATAATAATGGTCTAGATAATCTTTGGTTCAAATGAGTCATATTTGGATCTATCGGTGTGGTCGTGTATTAAAGATTCCAGATCCAGGTGCCAATGCCTTAGATCTATTGAAACACAATTAGACTTACATTGATTAAGAGAGATCTTAAGAAATCAACACATAATCATCACATATTAACAATCAATAGCAATCTGATGTACATAAAAGTATGATCTTACTTTTCTACAAAGCATAAATAATTTGTAAAACGCAAATCGGGAACCACTCACTTCGATCTAAGAAGCCGACAACTGAGATCTGATGGCCACGATCTAATGGCTTGCCAAGCACAGTCCTCTAGTTCTCTCACTCTCTCTCTCTCTATATCACGGCTACAAGGTCCAGTCTGCATGCTTGCATGGCTAACTTATCATGATTGGACTAGCTAGACTTATCAAGTCCGGGCATATACGTGGCTAACCTGACACAACTTAGGCTGGCTAAACTCGTTAGATCAGTCCACAAACGTGGCTAACCCAACACCACTAGAACTCAAGCTACTAGCAACCCATTTTCTTAAGCCCCTCTCCCCTTTAAATAAGCAAATGGGCTTCTCATTTCCCCTCTCTTTTACATGCGGGACAGGTCCCTGGATGCTTTAAAAAGTCTAAACCCCCCTCACCAGGGTGCCACTCTCAAAGTGCTATAACGGTCAACATTCCTCACAAGGTAAACCATTAAAAAAATCAAGGTTACTTGAGGTCTCTTACTCTCTTTGACGATTTGGTTTCGGGGTGGCCTAATTGATGGATATGGGGATGGGACATGAGGTTTAACAGTTGGATTGTGATGATATGGGGGTGGCGACAAAGTCTCTAGGCATCTCTAAGTGGTTGCCAAGTCTAACGTATGGTCAAAATTCCAAAATGATCAATATTTAGGGGTTATCCGGGCATGTTGGGATTTCACGGCCTAACCTGCCGTTCATAACTTGGGCGCTGTATATCTTAATGAGGGAATGTTAGATTGGCTTGAAAATTGATGTGTGGTTAATTTTTGGTGTAGAACGAAATGGTCGGTTTAGTTCGTCGGATAGGTGGCCAGATGAGGGGATTTCAGTTTAAATGATCATGATTGGGCAATCTGATTTGAAAAGTGCACTGTCCATAAGCTAGATCTAGGTTTGATTGACTAAACCTACTGTGAATTTGATATAACGACATGTTTAGATGCTAAAATTAGTGGAATTTGATTTGTAGGGTCATATAGGATTTTTTTTTTTCTAAAAATATGAAATATTCATATAAGCTACATAAAAATTCAATTTATAACCAACCCCCCCCCCCCCCACCAAAAAAAAAATAATAATAAAATCCTGAAATCACTTTAGTTATTACAATCAACCAGCAAATTAGTTGCACATTCTTACTCACGATACGCAAAAATGGCATGGCGAGCGTTCCATTTTGGTTGAATATATATCCTCTATAAGTTGTTGCTGTTGGGTTTGTCTGAATATGAGCAGTCCAAACACTCCTTGGCAATTATCATCCACATCTTTGGAACTCACTGGAAACCAGGTTCAACAAAAATCTCCTTAATAGGCATCCATTGTCGTCTTATTGGCCTCGCACGATTTTTTAGTTGGTTTTTGTTAAGTTGATTGTTAAAGCGTTGAATCATAAAGTCCCTCATTTCCAACCAATGATGATGATCACCGTTTTCTCCATTTTGTGGCCATTCTCTCTTTGTTGGCTGATAAACTCTGGGAGATAGTGATCTATTTCGGCTGTCCATTGCTTGTTTGCGATTTGATTTCGCAATGAATGATGAACAGCACAATTGTGAATGAAGCAAAGTTATCATGCTTGACATTTGTAGAAGTGCCCTACTATGAAGATGATTGGATTATGAAAATCAGGCTGATACAACTCTACATGTAGGCTACACACATATTGGTAATCACATTGACATGGACCCTAATAAGTGGTCTGGTGAATTATTGAGCCCAATGGGCCTCATACTTGGGACCACTTTTTTGGACCACTCGGATGTTCAACCCATGTGAAAATGGTTTATTATCCAGAAATGCATGTCAGATTTCTTACATGTGGGATGCATGTGAACATTCCCTCCCCATTCATGGCTACTCATCATTTTCATGTTCAGAAAATCGCCCCAAAATCAAGCAAGCTGTCACGTGAGATGTAATGAAATTGTGTGCACCTTGCACTAGTGGAGGTGGAAGGTCTGATAAGGTTATTCGTTACCATTACTGTTCAGGGCCAGTATGACAGAATGACAACGAATTGTGGAGATGAACTCGTCAATTTAATGTGGTCTTCACATCTCTATTCAAATGACCATTGACAAAAGCCCAAGCAACCTTCATACGTATCAACAGCCACAAGACTTATTCATAAAATAGGTGAAAAAAGGGTTTCCCTGTTGAATCTTGTGATTGCAACGAAATGCAAGAAACTCAGACTTATTTTAGGGGGTTTGGTTTCACACTCATTTGTACAATCTATCATCTCTCTCTATAAAAAAAAAATGTACAATCTGTCATGGTACCTGCCAATTTTATGTTAAACTGGAAGACTTCTTACCTAAGATGATAAGGATGAGGGTTGCAGGCACAACGTTCGGACCAACTATCCGGCAGTCAGATTTCAGGCCTCCATTGAGAGGGCTTGTTGGGGAAGAGGGTTGAGCTTCATGTGGAAGACCATTGTGGTTTCTATGATAGAGGGTGTATATGGGCGTGGGTTATTACGTCACTTTCCAAGTAGGTAAACTTTATGATGCTAGCTCAATGGTCGCAAGATTTCCCTTAGAAAGAAGAAAACTCGAAGGTCCACTTTTTCAAAAGAAATTGAATGTCGCAGTTTTTGAAGAATTGTGTGGAATATAAAACTTTTTTCCTCACCCTCATTCTGCAAGCAGAAGAAAACTTCCCATCAAAAGGAACCCTGTTTTCATTTCCACAGGATTCCAAGGTATTCTCACTATTCAAACAAACCCCATAGGTAGTTCTGAGTAATCCTTTTCTTTTGTTTATAGATAGTTCCTAGATATTTTATAAAACAAAAGAAAGAAATTATCTCACAGATAGTTCAGAGGAATCTTTTCCTTTTGTTTAAATGACTGGTTTTCATGAGCTGATTTTTATTTTTATTATTATTTATTTTTATTTTTTGGCAGAAGAAGCAGAAGATGCTGCTCGCAATGCACTTTCAATGGTAATAATCAAAGTTCTATGTAAACAATTTATCTTTTGTCCCTTGTCTGGTTTTCACTGTATGCTACGACTTAAACACTGGATAGTGATATTTAATGTCTCGTTCTTTGTCTATATATGTCTGGATGACATTTAATTTCTAGAGAGTATGTCTATGTTGATTTTAGATTTAGATATATAGTTGTATTTTTAATTGCTCATTTTTTCTTGTGCTTGGATAATATCGTCGTACAACGCTCGGGCCAAAAAATTGTGCAACAATGTTTGGTTTTTTAGTTTGGACAAGTGGATCCATGGTTCAGTGATCCAAACCATCGATATTACGATTTACGAGCCCCACTGTGGATGGTCTATGCACCAAAAGTCACCTAGACTGGAAGAATTCTAACCTCTCAATGGGTTGTCAACAAATAGAAGCTTGAAGAGATGAAAGTCACGAAATATTCAACCAAGAAGAGGCCAAATATTGTACAGCTAGGATCTTCTAATCTAGGGTACTTTTGGTGCATGACTGTCCATTACAAGGCACTTTATAGTTTATATCAATGGTTTGGTAATCGGAACATGGACCCCCACGTATACACAACTTAAAACATACATGGTACTGTACAACCTTTTTGGCCCAAGTATTTCTAATCATCTCTACATATAATACCGATGTTTTTGTGTGATGATAAACAGTTAATAACTTTATGTGATATGAATGCTTTTATTATTCAGTTATGAATGCTTCTACTATTCAGTTGTTGTTAACAATAATAATAATAATAATAATAATAATAATAATAATTATTATTATTATTAGTTGCACTAACTATCATGGGATTAAACTTATGAGCCATAGTATAAGACTTTGGGCGTGAATGATCAAGCAAAGACTAAGGCATGAAACAAATGTATCAGAAAATTAGTTTTGTTTAATGCCTGGGAGGATTACCACTGAAGCTATTTTCCTACTTAGACAATTGATGGAGAAATATAGAGAGGAGGAAGGATCTCCATCTGGTTTTTATTGACTTAGAGAAAGCATATAATAGGGTCCCTAGAGAGTTAATCCGGTGGATGTTGGGAAGAAAGAATTTCAAGAGGATATGTTGACATGATCAAGGGTATGCATGAGGGAGTGGTAAAAAAATGTGAGGATCACTAGTGGAGAGATAAGTGAGTTCCCAACTACCCTCGTCTTACACCAAGGGTCAACATTGAACTCGTACTTTTTCACATTGGTTATAGATTAGTTAACAAGGCATTTGCAAGACGAGATCTCATTGCGGATGTTATTTCCCAATAACATAGTTTTGATTGACAATCTCTTTCTTAAAAAAATGTTTTGATTGACAAGACAAGGGCATAAACACAAAGCTAGATTTATGGAAAGATGCTTTAGAATCTAGAGGATTTAAAATTAGCTGGACTAAAACAGAGAACACGGAGTGCAGTTTTTTTTAGCATTTTTAATTTCCGAAATAATGTGAAACCTGCTCCCCCCTGAACAGAGAATGAAGACCACTTTGCCAAAGAAACCCTCTATCTCTAACCAAGCCAATTCGAAGAGAAAATCGTGGGGGCCCCAATCCTCTTTTTTTTTGGAAGGCAACTGATTTTATTGAGGGCCACCCCCCCTCTTTTTTTGAAAGGGAAACTTCTTTCAGCAATAAAGAGATGGAAAATTTGCCCTTCCAACATTCCTCTTCGTGCCAAATATTTGAGTTCCATATTACCACAATTCCCCTCGCCGATCCAACTCCGTCTAAAGCTTTCCATTCTGTCTGCCCCACCATAATGAATTTACAATACCCTGATTGATTACCTGCAATTTGGTTTCTTGAAACGCTGCCATATGAACCTCGTACCTTTTACACATATCCTTCACATGTGCTCTTTTTTGAGAGCATCCTAGACCCCTGACATTCCAGCTTATAATCTTCATTGGACATTCTAATCCCTTTCCCCCTCCATCTGTATGACCTGTTTCTACCTGCTTCTTATTTTCATTTCCAGCTACCAGTCGCTTCACCCCTGTTACTGCTGCTGTTCTGTTCTTGCGTATCTTGAACTGCAATCTGATCTTGTACCTCCTGTTGAGTTATTTGCCTTCCATTTTCTTCCACAACATCGAACAATGCCATGTAGTCTTTTGGCCTATCACCAGACGTCACCTCCCCTAACCTTGTCACCTCCATTGTGAATGATTTAATGCGTTTCATACCCTGACTCATGGAGACTTTTCCATTTCTTATCACTCGAAGATTTGCACCGACAAGATGGGGAAGGATGTCTTTAAGGCTGCAATGTTCGGCAATTAAAGAACATGTACATAGGATGAGTGTAGTTGAAATGAGGATGTTGAGATATATGAGTGGCAAGATGGGGAAGGATATCTTTAAGGCCGCAATGTCCAATCTCCCGATCTATTTTCTGTCTATATTTAAGTGCCCAAAGTTAGAATTGGTGAGATTGGAGCAGATAGGCTGGATTTTTGTGGAAGTGAGCAGAAGAAAAATAAAATTAGATTACTCATTTGCTGCATCAGTTTTAAATGTAGATATATTATGGTATAAAAAAATATCTAGTAAGGCGCTTTGACACGCCTAATGGATATACTAATTGTGCGTATAACCTATCAACATACGACCTGCATATACCAATATACATGATAGGGACCCAAAATATACATTAAAAAAAAGGTCATTGCTCACGTGCAACAAATGACCAATCCAAACGTTTTTCATTAACTCATGCATTAATAGGTTTCCAATTCTATTAGATCAGCCAAACTCCCCACCGTCAAGAATGGGCTTGGTTTAAGGCTAAGGTTTGATTGGGTAATATCCCTAAGGTCACATTAAGCCTACGCCCGTCCATTCCTTTTAAACTTATCTCGCCCTTATAGGGGTAAGCCAGTGATGCTTAACAACTGAATGAGAGTTTCGTCTGTCGATGAATAACGGATTAACTCCATTGTTGGCATTGCTTTGTTTTTCTCTCATTTCCTATTAATAAGTTCAGATGCACGCTGTCACAAGTAGGGGGACGTCATATTTGCTGAAAAAAGGAGCCCCAATCTAGTAAGGCGCACTATATCGCACTCCTGGCGGGCTTGGCTTCTAGCTCTCTTAATTAGGTCGTCGTATTTTGCGGTGGCAACTCCCGAAGCATGGGAGCTACTCCTAGACCAGCAGAATTACATGAACGGCATGGCGTTTCCAATCAAAGCGTTTGACCCGAACTTCAATATATAAATCTCTTTTTTTCATCAAAGTGGATCTATCAGGGGCTAGGCTAGCCCGAACCCCTGAAGGAGCTTATCATCGGGTGTTGGTTGACTGATTCTAATTGCCTATAAGTTGTTCGCTCGACCAAAAAGTCCATCTACATCCCCTATTCAAATTAGAAACCCTACCTTGCCTCTTATCACTTCACTCCTTCCCCGTGATCATTTTCAGGTTTTGGTTTGTCCTAATCGTTGGGGTAAGATCCCATGAATGTGCACATGACTTGCTTTTTATTGGACTATCTTTAATAGGCAAAATTTTACACCACTTTACACAAGGGTTGATTAGCCGTGGAATCAAAGTAATAACTGTCGGTCTTTAATTAGGATCAAGACAGATAAGAACAGTCAGACTCTTACCCGAAGATGAAGTTAGGCTTGGATAAGGACTACTTGGATTAGGAAGTCACTCATAACAAAATATTTTTTTAGCTGAAAATATTAGGGCATCATTTAAAATAGACACATTTTATGCATCATTTTCAAAAGAATCAAACATTAGGAAAATTTTAGTGATTAAGAAATAAATTGTTAAGAAGATTACTAAAGGACGATCTGCGCTAAATTAAAATCAATACATCAAAGCCTTTGATCCTTATATTCCAATCTATACTTTCTATTGTCAAAGCGGCTAGGGGAAAAAATTTAGAATTGGAGTAAGAGGATTGTGGTATCTATCAATAGTGGATCAAATGTTAAACTATAGAATTCTATAAGCAAATTTAGATCAAATTAGTTAAAACCTTGCTATTATGGAAGTCCTCATATGGGTAGACGGTATTACCTTGTATAAAAATTGCTTATTCCAAGATTGATTCCCCTCCCTGTGGATTACCCGTCACAAGTTTGGGAGTACGGCTTTGGTTGTGGGCTTGCTCCCCTAAAGCACGAGTTCGGTTCGGTTCCCCTTCTCGAGGATTACCCGATGCACGTGGTTGGCAGGTGATTGTGCGCATTCGCAAGGAATATTGGATTTGCACCCCTGAAACACGGGTTTGGTTCTGTTCCCCTTCCCGTAGATTACCCGATGCACGTGGTTGGCAGGCGATTGTGTGCATTCGCAGGGAATAGTCTCGCCTTAAAGGGGCGGGGACACCATGTAGTTATAAAACAAAAGAAAATTCAAAATTTATAAGTGTGGTGTTTGTCATTGTTGCTATAGCACAATTAGAACGGCAAAAAAGAGTACAAAAAAGAGAAGATAATACTTGAAGTAGCTTAGAAAATGAAGAGAGCATAACGGGAAGTTTTTAGATGCTGAATTTTACATAGAGCTTAACTTTGAAGTGAGCTTAGAAAATATATTACTTTTGAAACTAAGGAATCCAATGGTTTGTTGGTTATTTCACATCATAATGAAATTTTTTTTTTTTTGGCTAAATAACTTGATGGATGTCTAGTTCTAATAGTAAGGGTGCTTTTTTGAACTCCTTTGAAAGTTATTCTCTTTGAGAAGTCCTTACGGCTCATTGGTAGTGACCTTAAGTGTGTCGGATTTTCTGAAGCATGTGGTTGGCGGGTGATTGCGTGCATCTGTAGGGAATGGTCTCACCTTAAAGGGACAAAAAAAAAAAAAAAAACTTCCCAAAACCTGTCACGAGTTTGGGCGAATGGCTTTGGTCTTGGGTTTACTCCCCACGGACATGAGTTTGTTTCCCCTCTCTGTGGGTTACCAGTCATGAGTTTGGGTGAACAACTTTGGTCGTGGGTTTGCTCCCCACAGACACTAGTTTGGGAGAATGGCTTTGGTCGTGGGTTTGCTCCCCACAGACACTAGTTCGGGAGAATGGCTTTGGTCGTGGGTTTGCTCCCCACAGACACAAGTTCGATTCCCTTTCCCGTGAATTACCCGTCATGAGTTTGGGCGAACGACTTTGGTCGTGGGTTTGCTCTCCATAGACAGGAGTTCGATTCCCCACCTCGTGGATTGCTCGATGCACGTGGTGTAATAGGGGATTTTTTTATTTTGATTTTTTTAATCCCCACATTTGGAAACTCTTGAAACCCTCAATTCTGCGTTGACTATTAAGCCTACACTCGTCCATTCCTTTCAAACTTATCCCGCCCTTATAGGGGTAAGCTAGTGATGCTTAATAAATTAATGAGAGCTTCGTCTGTCGATGAATAACGGATTGACTCCATTGTTGGCATTGCTTTGTTTTTCTCTCCTTTCCTATTAATAAGTTCAGATGCACGCTGTTACAAGTAGGGGGATGTCATATTTGTTGAAAAAAGGAGCCCCAATCTAGTAAGATGCACTTTATCGCACTCCGGGCGGGCTTGGCTTCTAGCTCTTTTGATTAGGTCGTCGTATTTTGCGGTGGCAACTCCCGAAACATGGGAGCTACTCATAGACCAACAGAATTACATGAACGGCATGGCGTTTCCAATCAAAGCGTTCGGCCCGAACTTCAATATATAAATCTCTTTTTTCTTTAAAGTGGATCTATCGGAGGCCAGGCTAGCCCGAACCCCTGAAGGAGCTTATCATCGGGTGTTGGTTGACCGATTCTGATTGCCTATAAGTTGTTCAGTCGACCAAAAAGTCCATCTACATCCCCTATTCAAATTAGAAACCCTACCTTGCCTCTTATCACTTCACTCCTTCCCCGTGATCATTTTCAGGTTTTGGTTTGTCCTAATCGTTTGGGTAAGGTCCCATGAATGTGCACATGACTTACTTTTTATTGGACTATCTTTAATAGGCAAAATCTCACACCACTTTACACAAGGGTTGATTAGCCGTGGAATCAAAGTAATAACTGTCGGTCTTTAATTAGGATCAAGACAAATAAGAACAGTCAGACTCTTACCCGAAGATGAAGTTAGGCATGGATAAGGACACTACTTGGATTAGGAAGTCACTCATAACAAAATGTTTTTTTAGCTGAAAATATTGGGACATCATTTAAAATAGACACATTTTATGCATCATTTTCAAAAGAATCAAACATTAGGAAAATTTTAGTGATTAAGAAATAAATTGTTAAGAAGATTACCAAAGGACGATCTACGCTAAAATAAAATCAATACATCAAAGCCTTTGATCCTTATATTCCAATCTATACTTTCTATTGTCAAAGCGGCTAGGGGAAAAAATTTAGAATTCGAGTAAGCGGATTGTGGTATCTATCAATAGTGGATCAAATGTTAAACTCTAGAATTGTATGAGCAAATTTAGATCAAATTAGTTAAAGCCTTGCTATTATGGAAGTCCTCATATGGGTAGACGGTATTACCTTATATAAAAATTGCTTATTCCAAGATTGATTCCCCTCCCTGTGGATTACCCGTCACAAGTTTGGGAGTATGACTTTGGTTGTGGGCTTGCTCCCCTAAAGCACGAGTTCGGTTCGGTTCCCCTTCCCGTGGATTACCCGATGCACGTGGTTGGCAGGTGATTGTGCGCATTCGCAGGGAATAGTGGGTTTGGTTCTGTTCCCCTTCTCGTAGATTACCCGATGCACGTGGTTGATAGGCGATTGTGTGCATTCGCAGGGAATAGTCTCGCCTTAAAGGGGCGGAGACACCATGTAGTTATAAAACAAAACAAAATTCAAAATTTATAAGTGTGGTGTTTGTTATCGTTGCTATAGCACAATTAGAATGGCAAAAAAGAGTACAAAAAAGAAAAGATAATACTTGAAGTAGCTTAGAAAATGAAGAGAGTGTAACGGGAAGTTTTTAGATGCTGAACTTTACATAGAGCTTAACTTTGAAGAGAGCTTAGAAAATATATTACTTTTGAAACTAAGGAATCCAATGGTCTGTTGGTTAATTCACATCATAATGATGTTTTTTTTTTTGGCCAATTAACTTGAAGGATGTCTAGTTCTAATAGTAAGGGTGCTTTTTTGAACTCCTTTGAAAGTTATTCTCTTTGAGAAGTCCTTAGGGCTCATTGGTAGTGACATTAAGTGTGTCGGATTTTCTGATGCACGTGGTTGGCGGGTGATTGCGTGCATCTGTAGGGAATGGTCTCACCTTAAAGGGACGAAAAAAAAAAAAAACTTCCCAAAACCCGTCACGAGTTTGGGCGAATGGCTTTGGTCTTGGGTTTGCTCCCCACAGACATGAGTTTGTTTCCCCTCTTTATGGGTTACCAGTCACGAGTTTGGGTGAACGACTTTGGTCGTGGGTTTGCTCCCCACAGACACTAGTTCGGGAGAATGGCTTTAGTCGTGGGTTTGCTCCCCACAGACACAAGTTCGATTCTCTTTCCCGTGGATTACCCGTCGTGAGTTTGGGTGAATGACTTTGGTCGTGGGTTTGCTCCCCATAGACAAGAGTTCGATTCCCCACCTCGTGGATTACTCGATGCACATGGTGTAATAGGGGATTTTTTTATTTTTATTTTTTTAATCCTCACATCTGGAGACTCGTAAAACCCTCAATTCTGCGTTGACGATTAAGCTTACGCCTGTCCATTCCTTTCAAACTTATCCTGCCCTTATAGGGGTAAGCTAGTGATGCTTAACAAATGAATGAGAGCTTCGTCTGTCGATGAATAATGGATTGACTCCATTGTTGGCATTGCTTTGTTTTTCTTTCATTTCATTTTAATATGTTCAGATGCACGCTATCACTAGTAGGGGGACGTCATATTTGCTGAAAAAAGGAGCCCCAATCTAGTAAGGCGCACTATATCGCACTCCGGGCGGGCTTGGCTTCTAGCTCTCTTGATTAGGTTGTCGTACTTTGCGGTGGCAACTCCCGAAGCATGGGAGCTACTTCTAGACCAGCAGAATTACATGAACGGCATGGCATTTCCAATCAAAGCGTTCGGCCCGAACATCAATATATAGATATCTTTTTTCTTAAAAGTGGATCTATCAGGGGCCAGGCTAGCCTGAACCCCTGAAGGAGCTTATTATCGGGTGTTGGTTGACCGATTCTGATTGCCTATAAGTTGTTCGCTCGACCGAAAAGTCCATCTACATCCCCTATTCAAATTATCACTCCACCTTGTCTCTTATCACTTCACTCCTTCCCTGTGATCATTTTCAGGTTTTGGTTTGTCCTAATCGTTGGGGTAAGGTCCCATGAATGTGCACATGACTTACTTTTTATTGGACTATCTTTAATAGGCAAAATCTCACACAACTTTACACAAGGGTTGATTAGCCGTGGAATCAAAGTAATAACTGTCGGTCTTTAATTAGGATCAAGACAAATAAGAACAGTCAGATTCTTACCCGAAGATGAAGTTAGGCTTGGATAAAGACACTACTTGGATTAGGAAGTCACTCATAACAAAATGTTTTCTAGCTGAAAATATTGGGGCATCATTTAAAATAGACACAATTTATGCATCATTTTCAAAAGAATCAAATATTAGGAAAATTTTAGTGATTAAGAAATAAATTGATATGAAGATTACCAAAGGACGATCTACGATAAAATAAAATCAATACATCAAAGCCTTTGATCCTTATATTCCAATCCATACATTCTATTGTCTAAGCGGCTAGTGGAAAAAAATTAGAATTCGAGTAAGAGGATTGTGGTATCTATCAATAGTGGATCAAATGTTAAACTCTAGAATTGTATGAGCAAATTTAGATCAAATTAGTTAAAACCTTGCTATTATGGAAGTCCTCATATGGGTAGACGGTATTACCTTGTATAAAAATTGCTTATTCCAAGATTGATTCCCCTCCCTGTGGATTACCTGTCACAAGTTTGGGAGTACGGCTTTGGTTGTGGGCTTGCTCCCTTAAAACACGAGTTCGGTTCCGTTCCCCTTCCCTTGGATTACCCGATGCACGTGGTTGGCAGGTCATTGTGCTTATTCGCAGGGAATAGTGGGTTTGCTCTCCTAAAACACGGGATTGGTTCTGTTCCCCTTCCCGTGGATTACCCGATGCACGTGGTTGACAGGCGATTGTGTGCATTCGCAGGGAATAGTCTCGCCTTAAAGGGGCGGGGACACCATGTAGTTATAAAACAAAACAAAATTCAAAATTTATAAGTGTGGTGTTTGTCATTGTTGCTATAGCACAATTAGAACGGCAAAAAAGAGTACAAAAAAGAGAAGATAATACTTGAAGTAGCTTAGAAAATGAAGAGAGCATAACGGGAAGTTTTTAGATGCTGAACTTTACATAGAGCTTAACTTTGAAGAGAGCTTAGAAAATATATTAGTTTTGAAACTAAGGAATCCAATGGTTTGTTGGTTATTTCACATCATAAGGATGTTTTTTTTTTTTTTTTTTTTGTCAATTAACTTGAAGGATGTTTAGTTCTAATAGTAAGGGTGCTTTTTTGAACTCCTTTGAAAGTTATTCTCTTTGAGAAGTCCTTAGGGCTCATTGGTAGTGACCTTAAGTGTGTCGGATTTTCTGATGCATGTGGTTGGCGGGTGATTGCGTGCATCTGTAGGGAATGGTCTCACCTTGAAGGGACCAAAAAAATAAAAATAAAAAATTCCCAAAACCCGTCACAAGTTTGGACGAATGGCTTTGGTCTTGGGTTTGCTCCCCACAGACATGAGTTTGTTTCCCCTCTTCGTGGGTTACTAGTCACGAGTTTGGGTGAACGACTTTGGTCGTGGGTTTGCTCCCCACAGACACTAGTTCGGGAGAATGGCTTTGGTCGTGGGTTTGCTCCCCACAGACATAAGTTCGATTCCCTTTCCTGTGGATTACCCGTCATGAATTTGGGCGAACGACTTTGGTCGTGGGTTTGCTCCCCATAGACGGGAGTTCGATTCCCCACCTCGTGGATTACTCGATGCACGTGGTGTATTAGGGGATTTTTTTATTTTTATTTTTTTAATCATCGCATCTGGAGACTCCTGAAACCCTTAATTCTGCGTTCACTATTAAGCCTGCGCCCGTCCATTCCTTTCAAACTTATCCCGCCCTTATAGGGGTAAGCTAGTGATGCTTAACAACTGAATGAGAGCTTCGTCTATCGATGAATAACGGATTGACTCCATTGTTGGCATTACTTTGTTTTTCTCTCCTTTCCTATTAGTAAGTTCAGATGCACGCTGTTACTAATAGGGGGACGTCATATTTGCTGAAAAACGGAGCCCCAATCTAGCAAGGCGCACTATAGCGCACTCCGGGCGGGCTTGGCTTCTAGCTCTCTTGATTAGGTCGTCGTATTTTGCGGTGCAACTCTCGAAGCATGGGAGCTACTCCTAGACCAGCAGAATTACATGAACGGCATGGCGTTTCCAATCAAAGCGATCAGCCCGAACTTCAATATATAGATCTCTTTTTTCTTCAAAGTGGATCTATCAGTGACTAGGCTAGCCCGAACTCCTGAAGGAGCTTATCATCGGGTGTTGGTTGACCGATTTTGATTGCCTATAAGTTGTTCGCTCGACCAAAAAGTCCATCTACATCCCTTATTCAAATTAGAAACTCTACATTGCCTCTTATCACTTCACTCCTTCCCCGTGATCATTTTCAGGTTTTGGTTTGTCCTAATCGTTGGGGTAAGGTCCCATGAATGTGCACATGACTTACTTTTTATTGGACTATCTTTAATAGGCAAAATCTCACACCACTTTACACAAGGGTTGATTAGCCGTGGAATCAAAGTAATAACTGTCGGTCTTTAATTAGGATCAAGACAAATAAGAACAGTCAGACTCTTACCTGAAGATGAAGTTAGGCTCGGATAAGGACACTACTTGGATTAGGAAGCCACTCATAGCAAAATGTTTTTTTAGTTGAAAATATTGGGGCATCATTTAAAATAGACACATTTTATGCATCATTTTCAAAAGAATCAAATATTAGGAAAATTTTAGTGATTAAGAAATAAATTGATATGAAGATTACTAAAGGACGATCTACGCTAAAATAAAATCAATACATCAAAGCCTTTGATCCTTATATTCCAATCCATACTTTCTCGTCTAAGCGGCTAGGGGAAAAAATTTAGAATTCGAGTAAGAGGATTGTGGTATCTATCAATTGTGGATCAAATGTTAAACTCTAGAATTGTATGAGCAAATTTAGATCAAATTAGTTAAAACCTTGCTATTATGGAAGTCCTCTTATGGGTAGATGGTATTACCTTGTATAAAAATTGCTTATTCCAAGATTGATTCCCCTCCCTGTGGATTACCTGTCACAAGTTTGGGAGTATGGCTTTGGTTGTGGGCTTGCTCCCCTAAAACATGAGTTCGGTTCCGTTCCCCTTCCCGTGGATTACCTGATGCATGTGGTTGGCAGGTGATTGTGCGCATTCACAGGGAATAGTGGGTGTGCTCCCCTAAAACACGGGTTTGGTTTTGTTCCCCTTCCTGTGGGTTAGCCGATGCACGTGGTTGACAGGCGATTGTGTGCATTCGCAGGGAATAGTCTCGCCTTAAAGGGGCGGGGACACCATGTAGTTATAAAACAAAAGAAAATTCAAAATTTATAAGTGTGGTGTTTGTCATCGTTGCTATAGCACAATTAGAACGGCAAAAAAGAGTACAAAAAAGAGAAGATAATACTTGAAGTAGCTTAGAAAATGAAGAGAGCGTAACGGGAAGTTTTTAGATGCTGAACTTTACATAGAGCTTAACTTTGAAGAGAGCTTAGAAAATATATTACTTTTGAAACTAAGGAATCCAATGGTTTGTTGGTTATTTCACATCATAATGATGTTTTTTTTTTTTTTTGCCAATTAACTTGAAGGATGTCTAGTTCTAATAGTAAGGGTGCTTTTTTGAACTCCTTTGAAAGTTATTCTCTTTGAAAAGTCCTTAGGGCTCATTGGTAGTGACCTTAAGTGTGTCGGATTTTCTGATGCATGTGGTTGGCGGGTGATTGCGTGCATCTGTAGGGAATGGTCTCACCTTAAAGGGACGAAAAAAAAATAAAATTCCCAAAACCCGTCACGAGTTTGGGTGAATGGCTTTGGTCTTGGGTTTGCTCCCCACAGACATGAGTTTGTTTCCCCTCTCTGTGGGTTACCAATCACGAGTTTGGGTGAACGACTTTGGTCGTGGGTTTGCTCCCCACAGACACTAGTTCGGGAGAATGACTTTGGTCGTGGGTTTGCTCCCCACAGACACAAGTTCGATTCCCTTTCCCGTGGATTACCCGTCATGAGTTTGGGCGAATGACTTTGGTTGTGGGTTTGCTCCCCATAGACGGGAGTTCGATTCCCCACCTCGTGGATTACTCGATGCACGTGGTGTAATAGGGGATTTTTTTATTTTTATTTTTTTAATCATTGCATCTGGAGACTCCTGAAACCCTCAATTCTGCGTTCACTATTAAGCCTACGCCCGTCCATTCCTTTCAAACTTATCCCGCCCTTATAGGGGTAAGCTAGTGATGCTTAACAACTGAATGAGAACTTCGTCAGTCGATGAATAACGGATTGACTCCATTGTTAGCATTACTTTGTTTTTCTCTCCTTTCCTATTAGTAAGTTCAGATGCACGCTGTTACTAATAGGGCGACGTCATATTTGCTGAAAAACGGAGCCCTAATCTAGTAAGGCGCACTATAGCGCACTACGGGCGGGCTTGGCTTCTAGCTCTCTTGATTAGGTCGTCGTATTTTGCGGTGGCAACTCCCGAAGCATGGGAGCTACTCCTAGACCAGCAGAATTACATGAACGGCATGGCGTTTCCAATCAAAGCGTTCGGCCTGAACTTCAATATATAGATCTCTTTTTTCTTCAAAGTGGATCTATCAGGGACCAGGCTAGCCCGAACTCCTGAAGGAGCTTATCATCGAGTGTTGGTTGACCGATTTTGTTTGCCTATAAGTTGTTCGCTCGACCAAAAAGTCCATCTACATCGCTTATTCAAATTAGAAACTCTACATTGCCTCTTATCACTTCACTCCTTCCCCGTGATCATTTTCAGGTTTTGGTTTGTCCTAATCGTTGGGGTAAGGTCCCATGAATGTGCACATGACTTACTTTTTATTGGACTATCTTTAATAGGCAAAATCTCACACCACTTTACACAAGGGTTGATTAGCCGTGGAATCAAAGTAATAACTGTCGGTCTTTAATTAGGATCAAGACAAATAAGAACAGTCAGACTCTTACCCGAAGATGAAGTTAGGCTTGGATAAGGACACTACTTGGATTAGGAAGTCACTCATAACAAAATGTTTTTTAGCTGAAAATATTGGGCCATCATTTAAAATAGACACATTTTATGCATCATTTTCAAAAGAATCAAATATTAGGAAAATTTTAGTGATTAAGAAATAAATTGATATGAAGATTACCAAAGGACTATCTACGATAAAATAAAATCAATACATCAAAGCCTTTGATCCTTATATTCCTATCCATAGTTTCTATTGTCTAAGCGGCTAGGGGAAAAAATTTAGAATTCGAGTAAGAGGATTGTGGTATCTATCAATAGTGGATCAAATGTTAAACTCTAGAATTGTATGAGCAAATTTAGATCAAATTAGTTAGAACCTTGCTATTATGGAAGTCCTCATATGGGTAGACGGTATTACCTTTTATAAAAATTGCTTATTCCAAGATTGATTCCCGTCCCTGTGGATTACCGGTCCCAAGTTTGGGAGTACGGCTTTGGTTGTGGGCTTGCTCTCCGAAAACACGAGTTCGGTTCCGTTCCCCTTCCCGTGGATTACCCGATGCACGTGGTTGGCAGGTGATTGTGTGCATTCGCAGGGAATAGTGGGTTTGCTCCCCTAAAACACGGGTTTGGTTCTGTTCCCCTTCCCGTGGATTAGCCGATGCACGTGGTTGACAGACGATTGTGAGCATTCGTAGGGAATAGTCTCGCCTTAAAGGGGGCGGGGACACCATGTAGTTATAAAACAAAAGAAACTTCAAAATTTATAAGTGTGGTGTTTGTCATCGTTGTTATAACACAATTAGAACGGCAAAAAAGAGTACAAAAAAGAGAAGATAATACTTGAAGTAGCTTAGAAAATGAAGAGAGCGTAATGGGAAGTTTTTAGATGCTGAACTTTACATAGAGCTTAACTTTGAAGAGAGCGTAGAAAATATATTACTTTTGAAACCAAGGAATCAAATGGTTTGTTGGTTATTTCACATCATAATGATGTTTTTTTTTGGCCAATTAACTTGAAGGATGTCTAGTTCTAATAGTAAGGGTGCTGTTTTGAACTCCTTTGAAAGTTATTCTCTTTGAGAAGTCCTTACGGCTCATTGCTAGTGACCTTAAGTGTGTCGGATTTTCTGATGCACGTGGTTGGCGGGTGATTGTGTGCATCTGTAGGGAATGGTCTCACCTTAAAGGGATGAAAAAAAAAACCTTCCCAAATCCCGTCACGAGTTTGGGCAAATGGCTTTGGTCTTGTGTTTGCTCCGCACAGACATGAGTTTGTTTCCCCTCTCCGTGGGTTACCAGTCACGAGTTTGGGTGAACGACTTTGGTCATGGGTTTGCTCCCCACAGACACTAGTTCAGGAGAATGGCTTTGGTCGTGGGTTTGCTCCCCACAGACACAAGTTCGATTCCCTTTCCCGTGGATTACCCGTCATGAGTTTGGGCGAACGACTTTGGTCGTGGGTTTGCTCCCCGTAGACAGGAGTTCGATTCTCCACCTCGTGGATTACTCGATGCAAGTGGTGAAATAGGGGATTTTTTTATTTTTTATTTTTTTTTCCTCACATCCGGAGACTCCTGAAACCCTCAATTCTGCGTTCACTATTAAGCCTACGCCCGTCCATTCCTTTCAAACTTATCCCGCTCTTATAGGGGTAAGCAAGTGATGCTTAACAACTGAATGAGAGCTTCGTCTGTCGATGAATAATGGATTGACTCCATTGTTGGCATTGCTTTGTTTTTCTCTCCTTTCCTATTAGTAAGTTCAGATGCACGCTGTCACTAATAGGGGGACGTCATATTTGCTGAAAAACGGAGCCCCAATCTAGTAAGGCGCACTATAGCGCACTCCGGGCGGACTTGGCTTCTAGCTCTTTTGATTAAGTCGTCGTATTTTGCGGTGGCAACTCCCGAAGCATGGGAGCTATTCCTAGACCAGCAGAATTACATGAACAGCATGACGTTTCCAATCAAAGCGTTCGGCCCGAACTTCAATATATAGATCTCTTTTTTCTTCAAAGTGGATCTATCAGGGGCCAGGCTAGACCGAACCCTCGAAGGAGCTTATTATCGGGTGTTGGTTGACCGATTCTGATTGCCTATAAGTTGTTCGCTCGACCGAAAAGTCCATCTACATCCCCTATTCAAATTAGAAACCCTACCTTGCCTCTTATCACTTCACTCCTTCCCCGTGATCATTTTCAGGTTTTGGTTTGTCCTAATCGTTGGGGTAAGGTCCCATGAATGTGCACATGACTTACTTTTTATTGGACTATCTTTAATAGGCAAAATCTCACACCACTTTACACAAGGGTTGATTAGCCGTGGAATCAAAGTAATAACTGTCGGTCTTTAATTAGGATCAAGACAAATAAGAACAGTCAGACTCTTACCCGAAGATGAAGTTAGGCTTGGATAAGGACACTACTTGGATTAGGAAGCCACTCATAACAAAATGTGTTTTTGGTTGAAAATATTGGGGCATCATTTAAAATAGACACATTTTATGCATCATTTTCAAAAGAATCAAACACTAAGTAAATTTTAGTGATGAAGAAATAAATTGATAAGCATATTAGCAAAGGATGATCTACGCTAAAATAAAATCAATACATCAAAGCCTTTGATCCTTATATTCCAATCTATACTTTTTAATGTCAAAAGAATCAAACACTCAGAAAAATTTAGTGATTAAGAAATAAATTAATAAGAAGATTACCAAAGGATGATCTACGCTAAAATAAAATCAATACATCAAAGCCTTTGATCCTTATATTTCAATCTATACTTTCTATTGTCAAAGCGGCTGGGGGAAAAATTTTAGAATTCGAGTGAGAGGATTGTAGTATCTATCAATAGTGGATCAAATGTTAAACTCTTGAATTCTATGGGCAAATTTAGATCAAATTAGTTAAAACCTAGCTATTATCGAAGTCCTCATATGGGTAGACGGTATTACCTTGTATAAAAATTGCTTATTCCAAGTTTGATTCCCCTTCCTCTGGATTACCCGTCACGAGTTTGGGAGTACGGCTTTGGTTGTGGGTTTGCTCCCCTAAAGCACGAGTTCGGTTCGGTTCCCCTTCCCGTGGATTACCCAATGCACGTGGTTGGCAGGTGATTGTGTGCATTCGCAAGGAGTAGTGGGTTTGCTCCCCTAAAACACGAGTTTGGTTCTGTTCCCCTTCCCGTGGATTATCCGATGCACGTGGTTGGCAGGTGATTGTGTGCATTCGCTGGGAATAGTCTCGCCTTAAAGGGGCAGGGACACCATGTAGTTATAAAACAAAAGAAAATTCAAAATTTACAAGTGTGGTGTTTGTCATCGTTGCTATAGCAAAATTAGAACGGAAAGAAAGAGAAGAAAAAAGAGAAGAAAATACTTGAAGGAGCTTAGAAAATGAAGAGTGCGTAACGGGAAGTTTTTAAATGTTGAACTTTACATAGAGCTTAACTTTGAAGAGAGCTTAGAAAATATATTACTTTTGAAACTAAGGAATCCAATGGTTTGTTGGTTATTTCACATCATAATGATGTTTTTTTTTTTTTTTTTGGCCAATTAACTTGAAGGATGTCTAGTTTTATTAGTAAGGGTGCTTTTTTAAACTCCTTTGAAAGTTATTCTCTTTGAGAAGTCCTTAGGGGTTATTGGTAGTGACCTTAAGTGTGTCGGATTTTCTGATGCACGTGGTTGGCGTGTAATTGCGTGCATCTATAGGGAATGGTCTCACCTTTAAGGGATGAAAAAAAAAAAAAAAAATTTCCAAAACCCATCACGAGTTTGGGCGAATGGTTTTGGTCTTGGGTTTACTCCCCACAGACATGAGTTCGTTTCCCCTCTTCGTGGGTTACCAGTCACAAGTTTGGGTGAACGACTTTAGTCGTGGGTTTGCTCCCCACAGACACGAGTTCGGGAGAATGGCTTTGGTCGTGGGTTTGCTCCCCACAGACACAAGTTCGATTTCCTTTCCCGTGGATTACCCATCATGAGTTTGGGCGAACGACTTTGGTCATGGGTTTGCTCCCCACAGTCAAGAGTTCGATTCCCCTCCTCGTGAATTACTCGATGCACGTGGTGTAATATGGGATTTTTTTTTTTTTTTTAATCCTCACATCTGGAGACTCCTGAAACCCTCAATTCTGCGTTCACTATTAAGCCTACGCCTGTCTATTGCTTTCAAACTTCATCCCGCCCTTATAGGGTTAAGCTAGTGATACTTAACAACTGAATGAGAGCTTCGTTTGTCGATGAATAACGGATTGACTCCATTGTTGGCATTGCTTTGTTTCTCTCATTTCCTATTAGTGAGTTCAGATGCACGCTGTCACTAATAGTGGGATGTCATATCTGCTGAAAAATGGAGCCCCAATCTAGTAAGGTGCACTATAGCGCACTCTAGGCGGGCTTGGCTTCTAACTCTCTTGATTAGGTCGTCGTATTTTACAGTGGCAACTCCCGAAGCATGGGAGCTACTCCTAAACCAGCAAAATTACATGAATGGCATAGCGTTTCCAGTCAAAGCCTTCGATCCGAACTTCAATATATAAATCTTTTTTTTCTTTAAAGTGGATCTATCAGAGGCCAGGCTAGCCCGAACCCCTGAAGGAGCTTATCATCGGGTGTTGGTTGACCGATTCTGATTGCCTATAAGTTGTTCAGTCGACCAAAAAGTCCATCTACATCCCTATTCAAATTAGAAACCCTACCTTGCCTCTTATCACTTCACTCCTTCCCCGTGATCATTTTCAGGTTTTCATTTGTCCTAATCGTTGGGGTAAGGTCCCATGAATGTGCACATGACTTACTTTTTATTGGACTATCTTTAATTGGCAAAATCTCACACCACTTTACACAAAGGTTGATTAGCCGTGGAATCAAAGTAATAATTGTCGATCTTTAATTAGGATCAAGACAAATAAGAACAGTCAGACTCTTACCCGAAGATGAAATTACGCGTGGATAAAGACACTGCTTGGATTAGGAAGTCACTCATAATAAAATGGATCAAATGTTAAACTTTAGAATTCTATGAGCAAATTTAGATCAAATTAGTTAAAACCTTGTTATTATCGAAGTCCTCATATGGGTAGACGGTATTATCTTGTATAAAAATTGCTTATTCCAAGTTTTATTCCTCTCCCTGTGGATTACTCGTCACGAGTTTGGGAGTACGGCTTTGGTTGTGGGTTTGCTTCCCTAAAACATGAGTTCGGTTCAGTTCCCCTTCCTGTGGATTACCCGATGCACGTGGTTGACAGTTGATTGTGCGCATTCGCAAGGAATAGTGGGTTTGCTCCCCTAAAACACGAGTTTGGTTTTGTTCCCCTTCCCGTGGATTACCCGATGCACGTGGTTGGCAGGTGATTGTGTGCATTTGCACGGAATAGTCTCGCCTTAAAGGGGCGGGGACACCATGTAGTTATTAAACAAAAGAAAATTCAAAATTTACAAGTGTGGTGTTTGTCATCGTTGCTATAGAAAAATTAGAACGGCAAGAAAGAGTACCAAAAAGAGAAGAAAATACTTGAAGGAGCTTAGAAAATTAAGAGAGCGTAACGGGAAGTTTTTGGATGTTGAACTTTACATAGAGCTTAACTTTGAAGAGAGCTTAGAAAATATATTACTTTTGGAACTAAGGAATCCAATGGATGGTTGGTTATTTCACATCATAATGATGTTTTTTTTTTTGCCTATTAACTTGAAGGATGTCTAGTTCTAATAGTAAGGGTGCTTTTTTGAACTCTTTTGAAAGTTATTCTCTTTGAGAAGTCCATAGGGCTCATTGGTAGTGATCTTAAGTGTGTCTCAGAAAGTTGTTTATCTTGTTAGCTGAAGACTCGAAATCTTGACGTTTCGTCATTGCTCCTCACTAATGGTGCGCTAAAATCATCCTATAATTTGTATCACTTAGTAATTGCTTCTATATAGTAAGGGTACTTTTCTGAACTCCTCACTAATGGTGTGTTAAAATCTCATCAAGAAATATTTTCGATTTCAAGGTCAAATCATGACGGTGACCAATCTAACTTTGATGGTGTCACCTTGCTTCATAAACTATATGTGCACATGGTGGCAGCCCTGCTCTTGTTAAGCAATTGTTCGTTTTTTGAATTAAGGTCGTTTTCTCTTCCGTTAATTTTTTTTTTTTTTTTCGTGCGCGCTCAGGCTTTTGATGTTTATGAAAACAACTAACATCCTACAACTTGTATGATTGAGAAATTGTTTTTATTTCGTTTATGCATGTGTACGTTTTGTTTGTTTGACCCAAATATCGAGAAGAACCAGTGTCGTTGGAGCCTTTGATTCTTATGTGGTGTTTTCAAATACTGGACTTTACATAGAGCTTAACTTTCAAGAGAGCTTAGAAAATTTTCACTTCTAAAACTATGGAATCCAAAAGTTTGTTGGTTTTTTCAAATCATAATGATGCTTTTTTTTTTTTCTTTTTTTTTTGTCTGGCCAATTAACATGAGGGATGTCTAGTTCTAATAGTAAGGGTACTAATCTGAACTCCTTTGAAATTTATTTCCTTTGTAAAGTTGAGGATTTGAAAGTAAGACTATGACCAATCTAACTTTGATACTGTCACCTTGTTGCATAAACTTTTTATACAAATGGTGGCACTCTTCTTAAGCAATAGCTTGTTTTTTGAATTAGGGTAATTTTCTTTTTTCAGTTAAATTATTTTTTCTGGGCCCTTTTGTGCTCATAATGCCTGTGAAACTATCATCACAACTATGATCACCCATCCATGATCATATGGCATCTTCAACAATTGCTCCTACTATAACTCATCCCTAAGCAATTGATATCTGTATTGTCTTTGCTCGTTTGAGACAAATTGAGAGAAGAAATAACACTGTTGGAGCCTTTAACATTTCTGGAGTGTTTTCAAATGTTATAGTTTACATTGAGCATTACTCTCAAGATAGCTTAGAGAGTATCTTACTTTTGAAACTATGGAACTTAAATGGAGTTTTGGTTATTTCACATCGTAATGTTTTTATTTTTATTATTCAATTAACCATTAGGATGTCTAGTTCCAAAAGGTTACTTTTTCTATACTCCTTTGGAAGTTTCTGTATTAGAAGTCCGTAAGCAAAAGGCATTCCATTCATTTTGTTCGTGAATCTTTATCCTAAGTGTTGAGAGAGTATCTTTACTTTTGAAACTATGGAACTCGAATGGAGTTTTGGTTATTTCACATCGTAAATGTTGTTATTTTTATTATTCAATTAACCATAAGGATGTCTAGTTCCAAAAGGTTGCTTTTTTTGTACTCCTTTGGAAGTTTCTCTATTAGAAGTCCTTAAGCAAAAGGCATTCCATTCATTTTTGTTCGTGTATCTTTATCCTATCAAGCGTTGAGAGTAATCTACGAAAGAATTGTTGTATCTGAAACTCCACTAACAAACACCCCGTTTGTGGGATATGGTCAAGTAGGCATGAAAATATTAAAATGCATACCTTGGAATAGAGACCACTTGTGTTGGACTTGCATACACATTTCAGGCTCTGTGGTATGACGGTGCTTCCTTTATCGTAGCGATTGACCTAGTTAGAATATCTTTAAACATTAGAAGAAGGTTTTATCGTATATGGTCCAATCTTCCATTTCCCAACCCTCTAAAAAAACTTGATTTGGGCAATCCTTTAATTGAAAAAGTTTGATCATTGATATAGATTGTTTGGGCGATCCTTTAATAGAAATTTTCTACCTAGGGACAACGCTCCTGCTATTGCTATTAAGTAATTGGTCCCATTTCTTTCTTTCTAGATATTTAGGCTTCCTATTGTTTGAAAATAATTGCTTGTCTACGCTCCCTTCTATCTCTTGCTTGTGTTATTAGGAGCATGATAATGATCCTAGTACAAGATTTGGAGAATGCCTTCATTTATTGGGCTTGTTTTGCTAGTTAAAAAGTATTTTGACACTCATTAGATGGCGTCCAAGTGTTTCAGCTTAAATACCATATGTTGCGTTTTATGCCTTTGTAAAATGTCTTGGGAGACTACACGGTTGATTCTTTTATGTGGTAAGAATCATGTGAATTTGCATATTACAGGACGTGTATCATTTGTTTTAATGGCATACGATAACTATCCATAGTTATAGAAAGAAATTGAGTAAGAAATACTAGTTATACATGCAAGGATTGTGATTTAATGGATGAATAATGTATAAAACATTGTGCTATTGTGGATACGGGTGTCTCCCTTACGATGCTTGGTTTTATGTATTTACCATTATATGCCATCTCTTCGTATGCATTCTTTTGTTTTTGCACTAGTATTTGCAATTGCTGGAAAGGCCTCTTGATCTAACTTGCAAACATGGTGTCATCGACCAAGGGACTTCAATTGTAAGTGAATGCGCTCATGGATTATTATTATTATTATTTTTAATTTTTATTTATTTTATTATTTTTATTTTCATTTTTAATGCTTGGGTTTGAACTTCAAAGCCAATGCTCTTTGCTAGTAGCCTCATTATGTCAAGCTTTTGAGGTTTGTAGCAATTTCTCACCATCACTTATGAAGACTTGTCATTCATATCCTTGTGTTCGAAAGTTTCTATTTATTTGTTACTATGAATAATTAGACTTCATTAAAGAAGAGGAATCACTTTAGAGAGTATGAAGAAACCCGCAATCAATAGAGGGCAATATGCCCCTTCTTGGTAAGCAAAAAGTCTATGCCATCTAGATGTTATTTACCAAGCATGTTGTCTCCTTTATTCATAAAGATAACCCCAAATTAAATGTTTCTAGTTCTCTCCACAAAAGCCAAATGAAGTATGTAAAAAAGTAGCAACATGTTTTTCAAAACATCTTTGAGGCAAGATCAGTTTTTTGGAATGAGCATAAGGCAAGAGCAAAGAGCGATGGCTTCTACTTGTGCAATTGAAATACATCATCTAGACTGGAGAAAGTGGTTATGGTTACATGATTTGATCATTTCCCTCAAATTGGGACCCGAGGTTTGCAAAGCCCATGTGTGTCTTACTATTAGGATATTCTAACAGGTACCCTAAGAGATGCCTAAACTTGATTGGATTTGGTTCTGGGTGTTCAAAACTAGACTTGAACCCGGAAAGAACCCATCTGGGTTAGCTAGGTCTAAGTACAAGGGCACTAGGAAACATGAACTCAACCAGTTAACAACCCTTTCAACAAAGTTCTCTAAGAGTTATGTGAAGCCCACTCATGTATAAGGCATGATGTCTATAAGGCATTGGATGTGCAGACTGTCGAATTTGTAAGTTGTCCATCAAATAGGTAAGTTGATGGGACCATTAAGTACTAGTGGAATAAAGTTGTCGATCAAATATGTAAGTTAATGGGCTCATTAAGTAGGTCATGGTTGCATGCTGAGCGATAATTTTATAAAGATGCTCACCAAGTAGTCCAAAAGGCATTGGGACCTCTCCAAAAGAACCATGTTGCCAACATCTTGCACTCGTTGATGAGTTGGAACAATTTTGCAGCCATGAGAGACAATGACCCTGAGATAACAATAGACCCATTATGAAAACTAAAAAAATGCAAAATGTATATAACGAAAAACAACATAACAAAATAGTAGTAATTGAAACATAGTAGCCACCTATATATACCTACTTGTAGATGTTGTCCTTCTTAAGAGTGGTGAAACTGGAAGCAATTTTTAAAACTATGAAAGAAGTAAAGTGAAAGTCATAGCAAGCAAAAGGTGGCATATGCAGAACATTTGGCCCAACCAATTAATAATCTATGTGGGCGGGTAGGGTTTTAACAGTCAAAACATCAATTTGCTTTATTGTTTTTGCTATTTTGAAATAGGTTTAAACATTCTTGAGCCCTCCAGATTAGTAAAGTGAGACAAAAATAGTCATCTAGTAAAATAGGGAGTGCAAATGGTTGGGTTAGGTTGGGTCGAGCGGTGCCCTGTACCCGACCCATTTAAGAATACATAAGTCATGTTAACATCGAAAGCAGCTGACGCATTAATTTATTGAATTAATACTGGCCCCCTGACCCAAATTTGACCCGTTTATCAAACGGGTCACGCTAGGGCTAGTAGGGTTGTCAATGGGTATCCAAAGCTAGGGGTACTCGATGGATCCGACCCACGAATATGACCTGATTTTAACAAGATTAAGGCGAATACATTGGACCCATTTAAAATTCAGGTTATGTTACCATAAAACAAGACAGGTATGAGAAGAACATCCTAAATAAGTTGCTTGAGATACGTGACAATGCCATATGGCTTAGGAGATGTTTTTTTTTTTTTTTTTCTTCTAAATATTAAATGTGTTTGGTTCCTACAATTCCATACCTGGTTAATTGTGTAGGATCTCATGAGTTCCCAAGTCCTTTTGGGTCCGGGTCTAGTTCTTGAAGACTCGGACCCGTAATTGATTATAAATATGGAATTTGATAGTTGATTTTGCCTCTTTCTATTTCTCTCAATCTTGTTACAGGTCCAAGTAGTTGCATAGGATCGACTTATGTCTCACTGATTGGGTTCTGGTTGGTATTCGCTCTAATCTCGATTTCCCCACCCAAATCATCTTTTTTTTTTCCCAATCAACTTCCAAGTCCTCTTAGGAATCTAATCCCCAAACAATTTGGGAAAAATGAATTTTTAGCATTTTTTCTGTTATTTTTTCATAAAGGGCATTGTTCTCTCAGTATCGTTGATATATATATATATATATATATATATAGAGAGAGAGAGAGAGAGAGAGAGAGAGAGAGAGAGAGAGAGAGAGAGAGAGAGAGAGAGAGAGAGTATGCATGCTTTTCGCTTAAGGCTTGTGCATGGGAGCATCATTCTGGATTGGGAACTGGGATGTGAGAATCCCATTGTAGAGCAACATGTTAAACAACTCTAAAGATAAATTTCATGCTCACAAATTTAGGTAGATCTTGAAGTCTATCAGTGCACAAATTCAACTTTCGAGCTCACTATATATCAAGTGTACACATTTGTTAACATCGTATCTATTTGCTTCATTTTTATTTTCACCCAATAATCTTTTGGCTTCATCTACAATTTCTGTCTTTTTTGAGGTTCTTGTCATACTGAACTAATTTATTTTGATATTCTTGCCTACATTTAGGTTTAATAATGTTGAAGAACAACCCAACATACCTTGTCCAAAGAGGCATATTCCAATTACTAAAATAGAGCAACGTAAAGAAGTGCAATGATTTGGAAGCTTATGTGGTATTTTACTATCTCACTCATATTTTTGTCATCCTAGTTGTAAATGTACTTGGGGCAAGTAGCATCATATCATGTTGTGGCTTTCTTTTCACTGGAACTTTTAATTTAGTACTTAGCCTAATTAGCAATTCCTACTAGAAACCACATTATTTGATTCTATATTAACTTTAGAAATTTTAGGGGAGAACTTCAAGAGTAGAGGTTTTTCTTTTGGGTTCCTTAACTGTTATTCTCCTGATTTCTAGAGTTCCCATAATCCACGGTCTATGTAGATGACCTGGATCCTAGATTGGACTGTTAACAATTCAGGTTCTTGATGCATTTATGGATCCTAGATTTCTCTATGTAAAAATTCCATATTGTAAAACAACATTCCTAGCTAATTATCTAATTTCGGTTTCTGGAGCATTCATCTATGTGAAAGTGTCTGCAACTTCATATAGCATATCAAATCTTGTCATTTCTCAATTTAGTTCCAAAAATTCATTCTCTCTCATTTAAGTATGCTCAGTTTGAAAATAACTCTGTTTGTTGAAAGACGTAACTCTTGTCTTTCGCATTCGTTTTCGCACAGGTCCTCGATGCCTGCCACTCTTACGTTACTCATCAGCACAAAGATTGGACTGCTCTAACCACCCATTTATGGCAAGTTTTGCCTGTTGAATGTGGGTGGATATTTGTATTTTGAGTTAACTGTACCTTTTCAGGCCACTGACTGGATGGCCACCCATTCGGATTGCCTTGCATTTTGGGTATGGCAGTCCACCTGGTGACGACAAAGCAATTGTCCTGATCATTGTACACATGAACCACACGTACAAGAAAGGCTTTTCACTTTGCACCCGATGAAACTCAATGGTGTCTATCTTTGTTGCATTCTACCTTTGTCTAATTTTATTTTTGTTGATGTTTTTATTGTGGGTTTTGCCTCTTGTTGGGCTGGTAATGATGAAATGGGCTTATGGTTTTATGTTGTGGAAACCATTGTTGCTAAGTTACAGTCCGAAAATCAGATTAGTTGAGCAGTCCTAGCCCCTGTTTCGTTGATGCTTGTTTGTTAAAACCATTGGAATTCATTGTTCTTTTAAGTTTCCTACATTGTCTAAATATTACTTTAGCATTAAAATGTTATTTTTCTATCTGTAGGAATTTATCTTACCTTTAGCATTATGTTATTTCTCTAACTGTTGGATTTGTTCTGAAAACTTCCTGCAGGGAGTTGTTTTCACAGTCAGAATTGTCTAATCAACACTTCATTTTCTTGAAAATTTTCTCAACAGGTCCTACTGACTTTACCTGTAATCTGACATAAGCTATTATGTAAAAACTTGTGAATTAGATCATATCAGTAGTTATCGTATCAATCCTTTGAGATTCCATTAGCATGAATGATTTTGCATTGTGCAGCTTGCTTCTTTCTGCATACTGAGCAAAAATTCATTGTGTGAAGAGTAGAGAAGCGCCTGAATGAGATAGTGAATAGGTTGAACAAGACAAAAGTCGAAAGGAAGCCTGACTTGAAAGGTATGATGGTCTATCCTAGATTTCATGTCCGAAGATCATATAAAGATTGTCTCTTGATTCTTGACCTTCCAGTTGATGATGCTTGCATTTCTGAGTCCATCCTGAAAATTTTAGTCTGTTATGTTTTGAAGGGTGTAAACCTTTTTGTTGGCTTTCTTTCATAGTCGTGTCAGGAAGGCTGTAAATTGCTAAACAGACTTTGTTTACTTCTGAAATATTTCATGTGGTATTTCCTTCGACCATTCCATTTCTGAAGTTCACTGGGACTGAATACACCTCTTCTAAGTTCTCAACTTGTGGCTTCTGCAAGCTTCCTGGAACATGTCCTGTACTCTATATGGTGTTGTAAGCCACTCATGTTATGTGCTGTTTATGCAGCTGAGCGGGAAGCAGTGAATGTAAATCCCTCTCCATCTCTGTTTATTTGCTGTTTTCCTTTTGCATCTTTGAGTTTTCTATTGAAAATCTAGATTTTCTGCAGTACAAGGATATCGATGAGGAATTCCTACTAAGGGTTACGGAGAATACCCGTCGATATCTGGGTATTTTCTTTCTACATGCAGTTCTTGTCAATTTTGGTTTCAAAGAAAGTTTCATGCCCTTGGAAACTTGTTGATTGTAAATAACACATTCGGAAATGTGATTTCAGTGAAGATCTTATCGAAAAGTTCTAAATCTGAGGAACCTTGTATTGCTACAGCTGAGGTTTTGGCAAGATCAGCGGCATGTCTTGGAAGAGGCCTTTCTTGTGTTTGTGCTCAAAGAAGAGAGAATAATGCCCGTTCATAGTTTGAACTAACCCCTTTGCAGGTAATTTCATATTTTTATGCAACTCTTTATTGGAAATAATATCAACAATGAATAATTAATTGTTGATTTTACATTGTAAATAACAGTCGATGAATTTATTGATCATATAGTTTTATTGCTGGAGAGATTCTTTTGTGTTTGTTTCCATGCACCTTAGAGTGCTGAGCTCGTTTACCAGGAGCTTGATCTTATCATGTGATGCCGCTTTCTGCTTCATATTACCCTGGAACAGATGGCCTACTTCCTCAACATCTTTTTTTTTTCCTTCAATCATGGAAGTGATTAGATTTGAATTCAGTAGCAGTTGAAAATAAATTCTATCCCTTTACGTTAACCTTGAAATTTTTTATGTTTCTAATTCTTCTGTTTTGTCTTCCAATTTTGCTTGTAGAGGCCACAGCTGGTGAAGGGGAATATGCAGCTTTTTTCTGTGGATCAGCAGCGTAGTCAAGCTCTTGAAGCACATGCTGCATCATTTGCTTCACTAAAGGTGTGGGCCTTTCCTTCATTTTGTTTATCATCTTGCGTACCAACATATCCTACCCATATATTGTTCAGTTTGCTGTTGTTTGACTTGGTTTGATACTTTTTTTTGATGATCTTCATGGCTTAAACAGGTTGCTGGAAATGAAAACCCTTCCATTCTTATTGCCTTTGCCTCAAAGACCACCAATGCAGGACAAATTACATCAAAGTTACATGTGATTGAACTTGGTGCTCAGCCAGGTTTGCTCCTTCTATTGATCGCATCTATATATTTTATGCCATTGGCTGTCTCTCTCTTTTAAAACAACAAATGGCACAGATGGTTTTTTATTCTATGTAATTGATATTGGTTATCTTTTGCCTTTTAATGCTCCTGTGTCTTCTAAAACTACAAATGACACAAATGGTTTTCTATTCTATGCTATTGATATTGGTTATCTTTTTCCTTTTAATGCTCCCGAGTCAAGGGCAGCCATCAATTTTATTAATGGAGGCAAATAAATGCAATTGTGTTGGCATCTAGATAATTGCTGTTACTATGCAGCTTGGAGTTTACATTTCAAATCTCATGCGTTCGTTGAGTTGTTTGGACACAGCCTTCTAGTCATATTGATGTTTTGTGTACTAATCCCTTTGAATTCTTTACCAGGTAAACCTGGTTTCACAAAGAAACAAGCAGATCTTTTCTTCCCTCCAGATTTTGCTGATGACTTCCCAGTGGCAATGCAGGTACTCGTGTGTACCCATAACATTTGGACCATGTTCAGTAGCATCAACACTAAACCACCTACTTGTAATAGCTAGTAATTGACCAATGTTTGATTATTATTTTTTTAATCTTTATTTGACTTTTGTACTTCCAACTGTTGGTGAACCATTTGTTTTAAAATGGATCAATGGTTTAATTGACTTGTAGCACCCATAGTCAATTGTATTGCTGAAAATGACTATCAGCTTGACAGTGCAGCCCACATATACTTGTTTTTTCTTGAAAAAAAGAAAAGAAAGAAAAACGACCACTAGTAGGATTGATATTTGAGTATCATCATTTTTTTCTTTGTTTCCTTGGCTTCTTCTTCTTTTTCTTTTGTCTTTCTTTTCGTGATAATTTGATCTTATAAATAAAATAACACTTTCAATTATAAAACATACTTATAGTTCATTGTGTTCGTCTTCATGATGAGTAAATAACGCTAACATCAGTGCTAGGATAGAGTTATAACGCTACAATTTATGAAGCTTGTGATGGCATTTTGAGCATTGCACATAAATTAACTTTTTGATGGTATTTTAAGCATTGCACAAAGTAATTTTCTGATGCATTTTAAGCATTGCACATATGGGAAATTAACTTTGATGGCATTTTAAGCATTACCTTCAATAATTAACTCTATTTTTTGTTGTTGGTCTCACTAAGAATAGCTATCATTTTCTACCAGATACCATATTGATATCTCCAATACCCACATTTGGAAGAAAAAAAAAATACATTTCCAATAAATATTTCACTAAATATTTTAGGAATCATTAGCTAGTAGTTGCATTTCCCAGTAGTTGCCTTTCCCAATAGTTGCATGGCTTTTATCGACCTTCCGAAATAAGGGTTCAAAACCGTTCCTAAATAAGAAACAATAATGTTCCTAAATTGAAAATTTGCGACGGTCCCTAATTTTTTGCGACGCCCTATTTAACCACGTTGAAAACCGTTTCTAAATGGTTTAGGAATGGTCCACCGTTCCTAAATATGGATTTTGGTGTAGTGAATTTTGGAATATGGCCCATTCATGGTAGTACCTACTTGATGGTTGGTACAGATCTCATTTACATTTGCCACCTGTACGAAAAGTGAGTTTTTATATAAAATGTCCTTGCTTCTTTTATGCAGGTAAGATTTCTGTTGTTGGCAATGAATACAATGAGGATAACAAACCCTCATAACCTGATGGTCGAATATCAAAACATCAAGCAGAAAGAATCACCTCAATTCGAGAGGAAGCAAGCCGCACCTATTACTAGAGCAGAAGAGGATGGTATACTTATGGGGGGTGGTATTGATTTTGAGGTACCTGGCAAAGGCTTGAACCAAAGTTCTATTTTAGAAGACATGGAAAGCCTGTTTTAAAGGAAGCGCTGAAATTAGCCAATATGTGTGGCTAGCCTGAATCTCACTAAGGTCTTTCTCATCATTATTTTGTTCAGAGCTAATACCTATAAACTTTAGTCATACTTCTTTATTCTAATGCAAAATAAATTTATAGAAAGAATTTAATAATTGATTTTACATCTTTGTAGTTCTCTTGATCTTATTACAGGTCCAAGCAGTTGCATTAAATCAACATGTGACATTCTTTTTAATTGGTCTTTTCATCACTCGATGGTCATGGTAAGAGAACACCATCTCACTTTTGAACTTTTCCTGCTATCTATTTACCTTACAAGAATTGTACTTTGCATTAGGCAACAAACAGGCCAGATTGGCCTGTGGGTTTGAGACCTGACTTGAATGGGTTGGACTTGAGCCTAATATATACCCACTCACGGGCGTATCCCTAATTTTAAATGGGTGGCCTTAAGCATATGTTGGGTCAGTCTATAGTTTAGCTAACTCAACCTACTTTTGAGGTGGGTTTCGACTAAACTAATTGGATAGTGGGTCAGGTTCAAGCTAGAAATATGTCCGTTTAAGTAAATGGGTCAGGCTTGTGTTGAACCTTACCTGCTTGCATAGGTTAGGTGATTAATGGGTTGAGCTAGATGACTCAAGTTTACTCAACCCAAAACAAAATATCTAGACTTGAACTCAACATGATTTCTTGAGTCTAATATATTGAACCTAAACTCATTAAAATTAGGTCGGGTACATGGGTCGAGTTCATATGGTACCTATGGCTTCGGTTACCCATTGACGTTCCTACTGACCTTAATGCGACCCATGTGATAAATGGGTTAGATTTGGATCAGGGGGCTAATATCGACTCATTAAATTAATGGGTTGGTTGATTTTGATTTCAGCATGACCTAAAGTGGTCACGAATTTTAATGGGTTGGGTCTTAAGTCTAAAACTCTAACTAGATTCTTACTAAATTCTTAAATGGATCAGGTACGAGGCGCCCCTAGAACCAACCTGACCCAACCCAACCTATCTCAATACCGTGCATTTCATGGGTCCACTTTAGGTTATGGGATATATAAAAAAATCAGCCGTATAAAGGAACTTGGGCCATACCATCTAAAACCATGTGAAGACATGCTTAAAACATATAAAAGCACTTTGTGGGGCCCACCTGAGTTTTCAATGCGGTTGACACTTTGTTTGACCCCTCATCCAAGTGGGACACATACAATAGATGGGCTAGATTTGTGAACCATATGTATGATGAGTTCTCAAAAATGTTTACAAGAGTTTCGTGCGAACTGGTGCGCAGCGGAGCATTCGGCATATAGAGTCATGCTGACCTGCACACGTACGCACCCTTGCACACGTGTCATGGGTGTCTAATCCAAACTGTCCATGTGATGCGGAATCCCATTAATCCCCAAGGGTAGAATTGTCACCATGATCTAAAATTCTGGTGGGCCATAGCAAAGAGAAATGCCAATCAAGGGAGGAAACTGTTTTCATTTTGCATTGCTTACCAGAGTTTTGGATCAAAGTAAAAATTGGGCCCAGGGGGTTTCATGAGGTGCCGCTTCACGTGGACCGTTCAGATTTTGGAGTCACATCACATGATGATGAGTTCTTAAAAAAGTCCGCACGAGTTCTTAAGAAAGTTCTTAAAAATGCGCAGGTGAGCATTCGGCATATAGAGTCATGTTCGCCTGCGCACTTGTGCACCTTTGTACACGTGTGATGGGGTTTCATGAGGTGCTGCTTCACGTGGACCATTCATATTTTGGAGTCACATCACGTATGATGACGAGTTCTTAAAAAAGTTAGCACGAGTTCTTAAAAATGCGCAGCTGAGCATTCGGCATATAGAGTCATGTTTGCCTGCACAACTATGCACTTGTGCACCTTTGTACACGTGTCATGGGCACCTAATTCGAATGGTCCATGTGATGCGGAATCCCATGAAACCCCTGGGGAAAAAAATTTCACCCTGATCTAAAATTCTAGTGGGCCATAACAAAGAGAATGCAAATCGGGGGGGGGGGGCATGTTTTATTTATCATGGCCCACCAAAGTTTTGGGCCCAAGGGGTTTTATGAGTCACTGCTTCATGAGGACTGTTCAGATTCTGGAGTCACACCACGTATGATGTTTTCTCAAAAAAGTTCGCATGAGTTCCGTCTGAACTGGTGAGCAGCTGAGCATTCGGCATATTGAGTCATGCACACCTATGCCTTTGCACACGTGTTATGGGCGTCTAATCCGAACGGACCATGTGATGCGGAATCCCATTAATCCCCAAGGGAAAAATTTTCACCTTGATCTAAAATTTCGGTGGGCCATAGCAAAGAGAAATGCAAATTAGGGGAGAAAACTGTTTTCATTTTTCATGGCCCACCAAAGTTTCGAATCAAAGTAAAAATTGGGCCCTGGGTTTTATGAGTCACTACTTCACGAGGACCGTTCAGATACTAAAGTCACATCACGTATGATGTTTTCTCAAAAAAGATTGCACGAGTTCCGTGCCAACTAGTGCGCAGCTGAGCATTCGGCATATTGAGTCATGCTCACCTACGTACGACCGCACCTTTGCACACATGTCATGGGCATCTAATCCGAACGGTCCATGTGATGCGTAATCCCTTGAATCCCCAAGGGAAAATTTTTCACCCTAATCTAAAATTCTGATGGGCCATAGCAAAGAGAAATGCAAATCAAGAGAGGAAACTATTTTCATTTTTCATGGCCCGCGAAAGTTTTGGATGAAAGTAAAAATTGGGCCCTGCTAGTTTCATGAGGTGATGCTTCACATGGACTGTTCAGATTCTGGAGTCACATCACGTATGATGTTTTCTCAAAAAAGTTCGCTCGACTTCCGTGCGAGCTGGTGCACATCTAAGCATTCGACATATAGAGTCATGTCACCTGCGCACCTACGCACACACACCTTTACCGCGTCATGGGTGTCTAATCCGAACGGTCGATGTAATGCATAATCCTATGAAAAGGCCATGGGAAAATTTTTTCACCCTGATATAAAATTCTGGTGGGCCATAGCAAAGTCAAATACAAATCAAGAGAGGAAACTGCTTTCATTTTTCATGGCCCACCAATGTTTTGGATCTAAGTAAAAATTGGACCCTGGGGGTTTCATGAGGTGTTGCTTCACGTGGACCGTTTAGATTGTGGAGTCATATCACGTATAATGAGTTCTCAAAATTGTTCGCACGAGATCCGTCCGAACTGGTGCGTAGCTGAGCATTCAACATATAGAGTCATGCTCACTTGCACACCTTTGCACGTGTCGTGGGCGTCTAATCCTTACGGTCCATGTGATGCAGAAGTCTACGTAACCCTAAGGGAAAGATTTTCACCCTGATCTAAAATTCTGGTGGGCCATAGCAAAGAGAAATGCAAAACAAGGGAGGAAACTGTTTTCATTTTTCATAGCCCACCAAAGATTTGGATCAAAATAAAAAATTGGGACCAGGGGGTTTCATGCTTCACGTGGACTGTTCAGATTTAAGGTTACATCATGTATGATGAGTTCTCAAAACAGTTCGCACGAGTTTTGTTCGAATTGTTTAGGCCCAGGGGGTTTCGTGAGGTGCTGTGCAGTTGAGAATTCGGCATATAGAGTCATGCTCACCTACGCGCCTTTGGGCACGTGTCATGGGCGTCTAATCCGAACGGTCCATGTGATGCGGAATCCCATGAAACCCCAAGTGAATTTTTTGCCCTGATGTAAAATTTTGGTGGGCCACAGCAAAGAGAAATGCAAACAGGGAGGAAACTGTTTTCATTTTTCATGGCCCACCAAAGTTTTCGATCAAAGTAAAAATGGCCCCAGGGGGTTTCATGAGTTGTTGCTTCACGAGGACCATTCAGATTTTGGAGTGACATCACGTATGATGTTTTGTTAAAAAAGTTCACACGAGTTCCGTGCGAACTAGTGCGCAGCTGGGCATTCGGCATATTGAGTCATGCTCACCTACGCACGAGCGCACCTTTGCATACTTGTCATGGGCAGTCCATGTGATGTAGAATCCCCTAAATCCCCAAGGAAAAAATTTTCACCCTTATCTAAAATTCTGGTGAGCCATATCAAAGAGAAATGCAAATCAAGAGAGGAAACTATTTTCATTTTTCATCACCCGCCAAAGTTTTGGTTCAAAGTAAAAATTGGGCCCAGGTGCTGCTTCACGTGAACAGTTCAAATTTTGGAGTCACATCACGTATAATGAGTTTTCAAAAAAGTTCGCACAAGTTCCGTCCGAACTAGTGCGTAGCTGAGCATTCGACATATAGAGTCATGCTCACCTGCGCACCTTTGCACATGTGTTGTGGGCGTCTAATCCTTACGTCCAAGAAAGCCAAAGGGAAAAATTTTCACCTTGATATAAAATTCTGGTGGGCCATAGCAAAGAGAAATACAAATCAAAGGAGGAAACTGTTTTCATTTTGCATTGCTTACCAGAGTTTTGGATCAAAGTAAAAATTGGGCCCGGGGGGTTTCATGAGGTGCTGCTTCACGTGTACCGTTCAGATTTTGGAGTCACATCACATATGATGACGAGTTCTTAAAAAAGTTCACACGAGTTCTGTGTGAACTGGTGCGCAGCTGAGCATTCGACATATAGAGTTCACACGAGTTCTTAAAAAAGTTCACACGATTTCTGTGCGCAGCTGAGCATTCGGCATATAGAGTCATGCTCGCCTGCACACCTACGCACATGAGACCTTTGTACATGTGTCATGGGCATCTAATCCGAATGGTCCATGTGATGCGGAATCCCATGAAACCCCAAAGAAAACAATTTCACCCTGATCTAAAATTCTAGTAGGCCATAACAAAGAGAATGCAAATCAAGGGAGGAAACTGTTTTCATTTATCATGGCCCACCAAAGTTTTGGATCAAAGTAAAAATTGGGCCCAAGGGGTTTTATGAGTCGCTGCTTCACGAGGACCGTTTAGATTCTGGAGTCACACCACGTATGATGTTTTCCCAAAAAAGTTTGCATGAGTTCCATCTGAACTGGTGCGCAGGTGAGCATTCGGCATATTGAGTCATGCTCACCTACGCAGGAGCGCACCTTTGCACACGTGTCATGGGCGTCTAATTCGAACGGTCCATGTGATGCGGAATCCCATGAATCCCTAAGGGAAAAATTTTCACCCTGATCTAAAATTCTGGTGGGCCATAGCAAAGAGAAATGCAAATCAAGAGAGGAAATTGTTTTCATTTTTCATGGCCCGTGAAAGTTTTGGATCAAAGTAAAAATTGGGCCCAGTTGGTTTCATGAGGTGATGCTTCACATGGACTGTTTAGATTTTGGAGTCACATCACGTATGATGTTTTCTCAAAAAAGTTCGCCCGAGTTCCGTGCGAACTGGTGCACATTTAAGCATTTGGCATATAGAGTCATGTCACTTGCGCACCTACGCATGTGCGCACCTTTACACGCGTCATGGGCGTCTAATCCGAACGGTCCATGTAATGCTGAATCCTATGAAAAATCCATGGGAAAAATTTTCACTCTGATATAAATTTCTGGTGGGCCATAGCAAAGTGAAATACAAATCAAGAGAGGAAACTGTTTTCATTTTTTCATGACCCTAGAAAGTTTTGGATCAAAGTAAAAATTAGGCCTAGCTGGTTTCATGAGGTGATGCTTCACATGGACTGTTCAGATTCTGGAGTCACATCACGTATGATGTTTTCTTAAAAAAGTTCGCCCGAGTTCTGTGCGAACTATTGCACATCTGAGCATTCGGCATATAGAGTCATGTCACATGTGCACCTACGCACGTGCGCACCTTTACACACACATCATGGGCTTCTAATCCGAACAGTCCATCTAATCCGAACGGTCATGGTTTCATGAGGTGATGCTTCACATGGACTGTTCAGATTCTAGAGTCACATCACGTATGATGTTTTCTTAAAAAAGTTGGCCCGAGTTCCGTGCGAACTGGTGCACATCTGAGCATTCGGCATATAGAGTCATGTCACATGCGCACCTACGCACGTGCGCACCTTTACACACGCGTCATGGGCTTCTAATCCGAACGGTCCATGTAATGTGGAAACCTATGAAAAACCCATGGAAAAAATTTTCACCCTGATATAAAATTTTGGTGGGCCATAGCAAAGTGAAATACAAATCAAGAGAGGAAACTGTTTTCATTTTCATGGCCAATGTTTTGGATCTAAGTAAAAATTGGGCCCTGGGGTTTCATGAGCTGTTGCTTCACGTGGATCGTTCAGATTGTGGAGTCATATCACGTCTAATGAGTTCTCAAAATTGTTTGCACGAGTTCCGTGCGAACTGTTGCGCAGCGGAGCATTCGGCATATATAGTCATGCTCACTTGCACACCTACGCATGTGCGCACCTTTGCACGTGTCATGGGCGTCTAAACCGAACCTTCCATGTGATGCAGAATCCCATGAAACCCCGAAGTAAAAATTTCCACCCTGATCTAAAATTCGTTTGGACCATAGCAAAGAGAAATGCAAATCAAGGGAGGAAACAATTTTCATTTTTCTTGGCTCACCATAGTTTTGAATCAAAGAAAAAATTGGACCCAGCATATGATGAGTTCTCAAGAAAATTTGCTTGAGTTTCGTCTGAAATGGTGTGAAGTTGAGCATCCGGCATATGTAGTCATCCTCACTTGCGCACGTATGCACGTATGCGCCTTTCCACATGTGTCATGGGCATCTAATCCAAACGATCTATGTGATGAGGAATCCCATGAAATAACAAGGGAAAAAATTTCACCCTGATCTAAATTTCTAGTGGGCCATAGCAAAGAGAAATGCAAATCAAGGGATGTAACTGTTTACATTTTTCATGGCCAACTAGAGTTTTGGACCAAAGTAAAAATTGGGCCTAGGGGGTTTCATGAGGTGCTGCTTCAAATGGATCATTCAAATTTTGGAGTCACATCATGTATGATGAGTTCTAAAAAAAGTTCGCATGTGCGAATTGGTGTGCAGTTGAGCATTCGGCATATAGAGTCATGCTCACCTTCACCTACGCATTTGCGAATTGGTGTGCAGTTGAGCATTCGGCATATAGAGTCATGCTCACCTTCACCTACGCACTTGCGCACCTTTGCACACATGTCATGGGGGTCTAATTCAAACGTTCCATGTGATGCGGAATCCCATTAAACCCCCAGGTAAAAAATTACACCCTGATTTAATAGTTTGGTGGGCAATAGCAAAGAGAAATGCTAATCTTGGAGGAAAGTGTTTTTATTTTTCATGGCCCACCAAAGTTTTGGATCAAAGTTGAGAATTCGGCATATATAGTCATGCTCACTTGCGCACCTACACACATGCGAACCTTTGCACATGCGTCATGGGCATCTAATTCGAATGGTTTATGTGATGCAGAATCTCATGAAATCCCATTAGAAAACTTTTCACCTTGATATAAAATTTTGGTGGGCCATAGCAAAGAGAAATGAAAATCAAAGGAGGAAACTGTTTTCATTTTTCATGGCCCACCAAAGTTTTGGATCAAAGTAAAAATTGGGCCATTGGGGTTTCATTGCGTATAATAAGTTCTCAAAAATGTTCGCACGAGTTCCGTAGGTGTGCAGGTGAGCATGACTATATATGTCGAATGCTCACCATGTACCTGTAGCATCATTCACGTGCGAGCTTTTTTGAGAACTCATCATACGTAATGTGACTCCAAAGTCCAAATGGTCCATGTGAAAAGCTTGATTTAGATTTCTATTTGATATGGCCCACACAACATTTTATGTGAGGGTTTCATGGGTTTCCGCATCACATGGAAATTATATGCCCATGACACGGGTGTAAAGGTGCACACGTGCATAACACGCCTTGACATGAGAAACCACCACAGGCCACAATTTTTCTTTGATTCAAATCTTTGGTGGCAATGCGCATGCATTTCTTGGCCCCCATGATACTCGTGTGTTTCCGCATTTTTTAGAACTTTTCCTTGATGGGACTCCAAAATCTAAAAACGCACCGATTTGCGTGAGAACTCATCGTAAACCAAAGCGACACCTCATGAAACACCCTAGAACCGATTTTTAATTTGATCCAAAACTTTGGTAGGCCGTGAAAAATGAAAACAGTTTCCTCCCTTGATTTACATTTCTATTTGATATGGCCCACCAACATTTTATATTAGGGTGAAAATTTTTCACGCGCAGCACCGTGGGATTAGAACGCATGGAACTTGGGCAAACTTTTTTGAGGGTTTCATGGGTTGAAGTAACACCACATGCATCACATCAAAACGGTTCATTTCTCTTTGCTATGGGATTTTACATTTCTATTTGATATGACCTTTGTGCACGTGCGTTGGTGAGCATGACTTTATATGCCGAATGCACAACTACAAACCAGTTCACACGAAATTCCAAAACGAACTTTTTGAAAACATCAGAGTCAATTTCCCCTTAGGGTTTTATGGGTTTGCATCCAAACCGTTGAATTTAACACCCACGACACGTGTGCAAAAATTTATCAATCATACGTGATGTGACACCAAAATCTAAACGGTCCACTTGAAGCAGGATCTCATGAAACCCCGTGAGCCCAATTTTTACTTTGATCCAAAACTTTGGTGGCCAATGAAAAATGAAAGTAGTTTCCTCCCTCGATTTGCATCTCTTCGCTATGGCCCACCAGAATATTAGATCAGGGTGAAAATTTTTCTCTTGTGGTTTCATGGGTTTTCACATCACATGGACAGTTCGGATTAGACGCCCATGCCACCACGTGTGCAAAGGTGCGCATATGAGCATGACTCTCTATATGCCGAATGCTCAGCTACGCACCAATTCGCATCGAACTTGTGCGAACTTTTTTTAAAACTCATCATACATGATGTGACTCGAAAATCTGTCCGGCCTACATGAAGAAGCACTACATGAAACCCCCTGGGTCCAATTTATACTTTGATCCAAAACTTTGGTGGCAAAGATAAATGAAAACAGTTTCCTCCCTTTATTTGCATTTCTCTTTGCTATGGCCCACCAGAATTTTAGATCGAGGTGGAAATTTTTCCCTAGGGGTTTCATGGGATTCCACATCACATGGACGGTTCGGATGAGACACTCATGACACGTGTGAAAAGGTGCGAACGTGCGGAGGTGAGCATGACTTTATATGCCGAATGCGCACTAGTTCGTATGTGCGAACTTTTTTGAGAACTCATCATACGTGATGTGACTCCAAAATTTAAACGGTCCACGTGAAGCACCACCTCATGAAACTCCCTAGGCCCAATTTTTACTTTGATCCAAAACTATGGTGCGCCATGAAACTTGAAAACAGTTTCCTCCCTTGATTTGAATTTCTCTTTGCTATGGCCCACCAGAATTTTAGATCGAGGTGGAAAATTTTCCCTAGGGGTTTCATGGGATTCTACATCACATGGATGGTTCGGATGAGACGCCCATGACACGCATGAAAAGGTGCGAACGTGTGTTATGTCGAATGCGTAGTTGGGCACCAGTTCGCATGTGCTAACTTTTTTGAGAACTCATCATACGTGATGTGACTCCAAAATTTGCACGGTCCATGTTAAGCACCACCTCATGGAACTCCTTGGGCCCAATTTTTTACTTTGATCCAAAACTATGGTGCACCATGATAAATGAAAACAGTTTCCTCCCTTGATTTACATTTCTCTTTGCTATGGCCCACCAAAATTTTAGATCGCGGTGGAAATTTTTCCCTAGGGGTTTCATGGCATTCCGCATCTCACATGGACGGTTCGGATGAGACGCCCATGACACATGTGAAAAGGTACGAACATGCATAGGTGAGCATGACTTTATATGTTGAATGCTCAGCTCCGCACCAGTTCGCATGTGCAAACTTTTTTGAGAACTCATCATACGCGATGTGACTCAAAAATCTGAACAGTCCACGTGGAGCACCACCTCATGAAACTCCCTGGGCCGAATTTTTACTTTGATCCAAAACGATGGTGCGCCATGAAAAATGAAAATAGTTTCCTCCCTTGATTTACATTTCTCTTTGTCATGGCCCACCAGAATTTAAGATCAGGGTCAAAATTTTTCCCTTGGGGTTTTAGTGGATACCGCCTCGCATGGACCGTTCGGATTAGATGCCCATGACATGTGTGCAAAGGCGCGCACATGCGTATGTGAGCATGACTCTATATGCCGAATGCTCAGCTGCGAACAAGTTCGCATAGAACTCGTGCGAACTTTTTTGAGAACTCGTCATACGTGATGTGTCTCCAAAATTCGAACGGTCCACATGAAGCAACACCTCATGAAACTCGATGGGCCAAATTTTTACTTTCATCCAAAACTCTGGTAAGCAATGCATAATGAAAATAGTTTCCTCCCTTGATTTGCATCTCTCTTTGCTATGGCCCACCAGAGTTTTAGATTGTGGTGTAAATTTTGCATTTCTCTTTGCTAGGGGTTTTGTGGGATTCTGCAGCACATGGACGGTTCGGATGAGACGCCCATGACACATGTGAAAAGGTGCGAACATGCGTAGGTGAGCATGACTTTATATGTTGAATGCTCAGCTGCGCACTAGTTTGCATGTGCAAACTTTTTTGAGAACTCATCATACGCGATGTGACTCAAAAATATGAATGGTCCACGTGAAGCACCACCTTATGAAATTCCCTGGGCCGAATTTTTACTTTGATCCAAAACTATGGTGCGCCATGAAAAATGAAAACAGTTTCCTCCCTTGATTTACATTTCTCTTTGTTATGGCCCACCAAAATTTAAGATCTGGGTCAAAATTTTTCCCTTGGGGTTTCAGCGGATACTGCATTGCATGGACCGTTCGGATTAGATGCCCATGACACGTGTGAAAAGGTGCGCACATGCGTAGGTGACCATGACTCTGTATGCCAAATGCTCAGCTGCGAACTTTTTTGAGAACTCGTCACACGTGATGTGACTCCAAAATTTGAATGGTCCACGTGAAGCAACACCTCATGAAACTCGATGAGCCAAATTTTTACTTTGATCTGAAACTTTGGTGGGCAATGAAAAATGAAAACAGTTTCCTCCCTCGATTTCCATTTCTCTTTGCTATGGCCCACTAGAATTTTAGATCACGGTGACAATTTTTCCCTTGTGGTTTCATGGGATTTCGCATCACATGGACTGTTTGGATTAGACGCCCATGATAAGTGGGCAAAGGTGCGCACGTGCGTAGGTGTGCTGGTGAGCATGACTCAATATGCCGAATGCTCATCTGTGCACCAGTCCGCACGGAACTCATGCAAACTTTTTTGAGAACTCATCGTACATGTTGTGACTCCAAAATCAAAACAGTCCACGTGAAGCAACACCTCATGAAACCCCCAGGCCCAAATTTTACTTTGATCCAAAACTTTGGTGGGCCATGAAAAATCAAAATAGTTTCCTCCCGTTGATTTGCATTTCTCTTTGCTATGGCCCACCAGAATTTTATATCAGGGTGAAAATTTTTCCCTTTGGCTTTCTTGGGATTCCGTATCACATGGATTGTTTAGATTCCATGCCCATGACACGTGTTCAAAGGTGCACGTGTAGGTGAGCGTGACTTTTTATGTCGAATGCTTAGCTGCAGACCAGTTTGCACCGACGGTCCACGTGAAGAAGCACCCCATGAAACCCCTCGGGCCCAAAACTTTCGTAGGCAATGAAAAATGAAAACAATTTCGTCCCTTGATTTGCATTTCTCTTTGCTATGGCAACCAGAATTTTAGATCGTGGTGGAAATTTTTCCCTTGGCATTTCATGGGTTTCCGCATCACATGGAAGGTTCCGATGATACTCTCATTACATGTGTGAGAAGGTGCGCACGTGTGTAGGCGCGTAGGTGAGCATGACTCTATATGCCAAATGCTCAGTTGCGCACCAGTTCGCATGTGTGAGCTTTTTTGAGAACTCATCATACCTGAACGGTCCACGTGAAGCACCACCTCATGAAACACCCTTGGCCCAATTTTTACTTTGATCCAAAACTATGGTGCACCATGAAAAATGAAAACAGTTTCCTCCCTTACATTTGCATTTCTCTTTGTTATGGCCCACTAGAATTTAAGATCCGGGTGAAAATTTTCCATTTGGGGTTTCATGGGATACCGCATCACATGGACTGTTCAGATCAGACGCCCATGACACGTGTGCAAAGGCGCGCTTGTGCGTAGGTGAGCATTACTCTATATGGCGAATGCTCAGCTGCGAACCAGTTCGCACAAAATTCGTTCGAACTTTTTTGAGAACTCATCATACGTGATGTGTCTCCAAAATCTGAACGGTCTACGTGAAGCAGCACCTCATGAAACCCCGTGGGCCCAATTTTTACTTTAATCCAAAACTTCGGTGGGCAATGAAAAATGAAAACAGTTTCCTCCCTCTATTTGCATTTCTCTTTGCTATGGCCCACCAGAATATTAGATTAGGGTGAAAATTTTTCCCTTGGGGTTTCATGGGTTTCCGCGTCACATGGATGGTTCGGATTAGACACACATGACACGTGTGCAAAGATGCGCACATGCGTTGGTGCGTAGATGAGCATTACTCTATATGCCGAATGCTCAGCTGTGCACCAGTTCGCGCGGAACTCGTGTGAACTTTTTTGAGAACTAATCATATGTGATGTGACTCAAAAATCTGAACTGTGGACCAGTCCACATGAAACCCTCTGGGCCCAATTTATACTTTGATCCAAAACTTTGGTGGGCAATGAAAAATGAAAATAATTTCCTCCCTTGATTTGCATTTCTCTTTGCTTTGGCAACCAGAATATTAGATTAGGGTGAAAATTTTTCCCCCGGGGTTTCATGGGTTTCTGCGTCACATGCATGGTTCAGATTAGACACCCATGACACATGTGCAAAGGTGCGCACATGCGTTAGTGTGTAGGTGAGCATTACTCTATAGCCGAATGTTCAGCTGTGCACCAGTTCGCACGGAACTCGTGTGAACTTTTTTTGAGAACTAATCATATGTGATGTGACTCGAAAATTTGAACTGTCCACGTGAAGCAGCACCCCATGAAACCCTCTGGGCCCAATTTCTACTTTGATCCAAAACTTTGGTGGGCAATGAAAAAAGAAAACAGTTTCCTCCCTTGATTTGCATCTCTCTTTGCTTTGACAACCAGAATTTTAGATCGAGGTGGAAAATTTTCCCTTCGGGTTTCATCATATTTCGCACACATAGACGGTTCGGATGAGACGCCCATGACACGTGTGAAAAGCTGCGAACGTGCGTAGGCGAGCATGGCTCTATATGCCGATTGCTCAGCTGCACACTAGTTCGCACATGCGAACTTTATTGAGAACTCATCATAGGTGATGTGACTCGAAAATCTTAACGGTCCACGTGAAGCAGCACCTCATGAAACACCATGGGCCCAATTTTTACTTTGATCCAAAACTATGGTGGGACATGAAAAATGAAAACAGATTCCTCACTTGATTTGCATTTCTCTTTGTTATGGCCCACCAAAATTTAAGATCAGGGTGAAAATTTTTCCCTTGGGGTTTCATGGGATACCGCATCACATGGACCGTTCGGTTTAGATTTTAATGACACGTGCGCAAAGGTGCACACGTGCGTTGGTGAGCAGGACTCTATATGCTGAATGCACAGCTGCGAACTAGTTCGCACGAAATTTGTGCGAACTTTTTTGAAAACTCATCATACGTGATGTGACTCCAAAATCTGAATGGTTCACTTGAAGCAGCACCTCATTAAACCCCATGAGCCCAATTTTTACTTTGATCCAAAACTTTTGGTGGCCAATGAAAAGTGAAAGTAGTTTCCTCCTTCGATTTGAATTTCTCTTTGCTATAGCCCACTAGAATATTATATCAAGGTAAAAAATTTTCTTTTGGGGTTTTTTGGGTTTTCGCATCACATGGACGGTTTGGATTAGACGCACATGCCACGTGTCCAAAGGTGCGCACATGAGGATGACTCTATATGCCGAATGATGAACTAGGCACCAGTTAACACCGAACTCGTGCGAACTTTTTTGAGAACTCATCATACGTGATGTGACTCGAAAATCTGTACGGTCCACATGAAGTAGCACCGCATGAAACCCCCTGGGCCCAATTTATACTTTGATCCAAAACTTTGGTGGGCAATGATAAATGAAAACAGTTTCCTCCCTTGATTTGCATTTCTCTTTGCTATGGCCCACCAGAATTTTAGATTGAGGTGGAAATTTTTTCCCTAGGGGTTTCATGGGATTCCGCATCACATGGATGATTCAGATGAGACGCCCATGACACGTGTGAAAAGGTGCGAACGTGCGTAAGTGAGCATGACTCTATATGCCGAATGCACACCAGTTCGCATGTGCGAACTTTTTTGAGAGCTCATCATATGTGATGTGACTCCAAAATTTAAACAGTCCACGTGAAGCACCACCTCTTGAAACTCCCTAGGCCCAATTTTTACTTTAATCCAAAACTATGGTGCGCCTTGAAAAATGAAAACAGCTTCCTCCCTTGATTTACATTTCTCTATGTTATAGCCCACCAAAATTTAAGATCAGGGTGCAAATTTTTCCCTTGTGGTTTCGCACACGTGTCATGGGCGTCTAATCCGAATGGTCCATGCGATGCGGTATCTGCTGAAACAGCGGAGCATTCAGCATATAGTCATGCTCACTTACGCACGTGCAAACTTTTTTGAGAACTCATCATATGTGATGTGACTCCAAAATCTGAATGGTCCACTTGAAGCAGCACCTCATGAAACCCCATGAGCCCAATTTTTACTTTGATCCATAACTTTTGGTGGCCAGTGAAAAATGAAAGTAGTTTCCTCCCTTGATTTGTATTTCTCTTTGCTATGGCCACCAGAATATTAGATCAGGGTGAATTTTTTTCCTTTGGGGTTTCATGGGTTTTCGCATCACATGGACGGTTCGGATTAGACGCCCATGGCACGTGTGCAAAGGTGTGCACGTGAGCATGACTCTATATGGCGAATGCTCAGCTGCGTACCAATTAGCAAGAACTCGTGCGAACTTTTTTGAGAACTCATCATACGTGATGTGACTCAAAAATCTATACGGTCCACGTGAAGAAGCATCGCATGGAACCCCCTTGGCTCAATTTATACTTTGATCCAAAACTTTGGTGGGCAATGATAAATGAAAATAGTTTCCTCCCTTGATTTGTATTTCTCTTTGCTATAGCCCACCAGAATTTTAGATCAAGGTGGAAATTTTTCTCTAGGGGTTTCATCTGATTCTGCATCACATGGACGGTTCGGATGAGACGCCCATGACATGTGTGAAAAGGGGCGAACGTGCGTAGGTGAGCATGACTCTATATGCCGAATGCTCAGCTGCGCACCAGTTCGCATGTGCGAACTTTTTTGAGAACTCATCGTACGTGATGTGACTCCAAAATTTGAATAGTCCACATGAAGCGCCACCTCATGAAACTCTCGGGGCCTAATTTTTACTTTGATCCAAAACTATGGTGCGCCATGAAAAATGAAATCAGTTTCCTCCCTTAATTTACATTTCTATTTGTTATGGCCCACCAGAATTTAAGATCAGGGTGAAAATTTTTCCCTTGGGGTTTCAGCGGATACCGCATCACATGGACCGTTCGGATTAGACACCCATGACATGTGTACAAAGGTGCGCATGTCCATAGGTGAGCATACATGCAAAAGGCACACCTCGTGGATGTCAGCAGGGTGTTTATCATATACTTGTAACTGACATCGGCACCAAAAGATAAATTTTAGCCCTTTAGACAGTCTAGTTATATTTCCGTGTATTGGCACTACAAGAAAAATGGGCATATCTGACGGTTGGGGTTACAAAACCAGCTGCCGTCAAAGGGGCCCTATAAAAACTAAAAAACGCAGCCCTAAATTCATTTGCTCTCCTCTCCCGACCCCCGACTCTCTCTCTCTACAACATTCTCCTTCTGCAACTCCAAGGATCACGCCGACGATTCTATCTGTTCCATCTATCTCTGTGATTACAAGGACGGAGAGATGCTGAGGATGTTACCAGATTGCCACCATTTCTTCCATCTCTGCTGCGTTGGTGCATGGCTACGCTTGAATGCTTCGTCCCGTCTGCCGCACTTCCCTCCCAACGCTCATGTCGACGCCTCTGTCTGAGCTCGTCCCCCTCTCGCATTTCCTTGCGGATGGAAGGAGGTGACATTTCTCCTCTTTTTTCTTTTTTCTTTTTGGGGGGTTTTCTGTAAATTTGTACAACTGTAGAAGTTGTTGTTCCCCGATCCGTTGTTCCTTCTATATATGGAGAGGATGGAAATTTGTTTAAAACAGATCCATCAGGTCTGTTCTAAGACTTGTGATGATTGTGATTGTCTAAGCACTTGTTTCCTTGATGCTTGATACTTGACCAATCAAGGCAATTTCAATTTCGGTGCAAAAATTACCATCACTTGAACCCGGACCTCGAGCAATAGAGACTGCGATTATAATATCGAAACGCCTTGCGGAGACACATCTTTGCACTGCAGTCTTCTTCAAGCATTTGTCGAGTGAGCAGGCACTCCTTGACTTGTTGCATTGGGTGGTAATCCTTGAAATTCTCACGCATCTCTTTGTCTTTGAGTATATTCAGCTAGAAAGAAATAGTATGATTTGCTCCTTGTTAGCCGCTGATAGAATCACTAGCATCACAACTTCACCATCAGCATAGCCTTGTCCCAACTATTTGGGGTCAGCTTTATGTAAGTCCCTACCCTAGGTTAGTGAACAAGCCCTCATAACCCTTCTCACTACCTCAATCAATGCCCTTTTAGGTTTTTCTCTCATTCTCATTTCAGGCCCTGCAACTCTAATCAATGTTTCTCTCCTTAAAAGAGCCATCTCAGGTCTTCATTGCACATGACCACACCCTCTCAATCTGATCATCATCATTTTATTTCTATTGGGACTGCTACTGGGTTGCCTCGGACATCTCATTCTTAACTATGTCGTTCCTAGCCTTCCCATACATACATCTTAACAACCTCATCTTTGCAATGCTAAGTTTTTGCTTATGATGTCCTCTCATTGCCCAGCATCCATCATAGTTGGTCGAATAGATGTCACAGAGAAATTTCTCCTCGAGTTTCGAGGCATGCACTGGTCACACAAAACCCCGAAGGTACATTTTCGCTTCATCCACCCAGCTCTAGCTCTACTGGCAACATCCTGGTCACTCCCCATCCTTTTGAATAAGAGCAAGGCAACAAAAGCCATCGCATTGAATAAGATGAGGTTATCTATTAGATTAAGCTAGCAAATTTTCCACTTTTGTTGTTTTTCTTGTGCTTTGGATATTCAAAATTCAGAGAGTGAACTTAGTTTTTTTCAAATCATGGCATAGGGTTATGTTGTTAATTTACGAACTATACAACTAGTCCAGCACTATGTTAAAATCTCATTTTGTCCAGTGAACTTTCTAAAGCCCACACACATGTACAAGGCAGCTCATGCACATGCCACACATCCGCCACTTGGCAAATTGGTATGAGATCCAAATTCCAATCCATTCATTGGAGAGGTACTGTTATGTCAATGCTCTTGCCCAAGAATCAGGTTGGTCCACTCATCAGGTGGGCCACAGTTTATGAAACCAATATATGACTAAAAAAACTTTAATAACTTGGATGAAGTTTTTTTACCCATCCAACTGCTTCTAAAATCATCGCCCACCTGCTGAATGGAACATATTTATTTTCATGCAAAAACAAGAGCGAACTTAGCAAAGCTCTTGTTCACTTAGGCTGAATTTAGTCAATATTTGGTTATTGCCAGTGGAGATTTGAACAGGAGATTGCTTCGATTTGCTGACTTCTAGTACTAAGTCATCCTAGAAAGAAAGAAAAAAACCACTTTATGTTCTAAAAATAGCAAATCCCTGAAACCAAAGTATTGTGCACAAAACTTACACACACACATTGCATTATTTGATTCTTTACCATGATAATTTGTCCATGTTGTGGTAAACCTGCACGGATTAGTTTTGGCTGTTGCCAAGATTTAAAGCAATCTCTAAGCTGTTTCAATCTATTATCACTTTGGTGTTGTAAATTTGAAGTCTGTAAATTTGAAGTCTCCAGATATAATAGTAAATTTCTGACAGTATTCTAGATGAGCCATCAGCCATCTTACTGTATGAATTTAATTTAATCCATTTTTGTTTATGTTTTTTTTCTTCTTTTTTTGGATTCTTCCACCCAGAATCATGAGTGAGATGAGAACTATTTTGTCTTGTGTAGACTGATGGGATTATGATTCCCTCAACTTAAATCTCTGGTAATTTCTTGCCTTAAGCATACCATTTTGTCTTGTGTAGACTGATGGGATTATGATTCCCTCTACTTAAATCAACCGTTAGAATTGTTATAGTGACCTTGTACGTATATGCACTGTTGATGCTCAACTCTTTACTCAACTCAGCGCCATCTAGTCGACTCAATTGAACTAGTTTATTATTATTATTACTGACAAAAAGTTAAGAAGACTTAAAAAAACTCAATAAACCTCTAGCAAACTTCCTAGATTTGACAGATGGCAATCATCCCAAGTGAATGTGAAACACGGAAGCCAATATCTAGGATTCCATTGTCATCCATCAATTCCTATGCCCCCTTGGTTTTCTTTTCCATGGGTGAAAAACAATGTTAAAGTCTCCTGAAAGCATCCATGGCTAGGTGAAAGAATTTGATAGATGTTTTTTTTTTTTTTTTTTTTTTTTTTGTTACATTGAGGTGGAATATTCTTTCTAATGGACTGGTTGTTAAGATGTTTGGAAGTGGGATTCTGTGAAGAGTGAAATATTGTCATTTTCTTTCTTCTTTTAATGTGCATTACTAGCTAGTGTCAGGAGAGATTTTCTGATAAATACTAGCTTCTTTTTGAGATGGGGTATATTTCTTAGGGTTAGGTTGAGTTGGGTTTGCAGAAATCTTAGCTGTCCACTCTCTATGGATTCTAATTCAGGATGATTTAGATCTTAATACTATTATCTGTTCTGTGCAGCGGAAATGGTAAGAAGGCAAGCTTTATTTCTAGGTGACTCAAGAGCTCAGCAAAGAATCGCTTCACATCTTCAGGTACTTGTTGAATATTGAGTTGCAAATTTTACTTTTGAAAATGATGCTGAATGAGATTGACTTTACTTATGAACTTTCTTGTTGGTCATGTTATGTGTTGGTAGCCAACGCCTATTCATTTATAACTGAAGGAGCTAGGGGGAAACTAGATTCAGGGCATGTGATTGACTTTCATCTTGTCATTTCTTTTTTCATGTCAATTTCATTTGAACAATTCCTAATTAAAATGCAGTAATCCATCTAAGGGAACCGGAAAACAAAAAACAAAAAAAAAAATCAATTTTTTTGCTTCTTGTTATTTGACATAATGATTAACTTTGATGTGTGTCACATGCATGTCATTTTACTGTTTCATCCATCAATTTGATTATAGGTATTGGATCAGCCAATATGTATTGTATCCATATCATCTAGATATGATATGCAATACAGGGCCAAATTGGCCCACCCCAAAATATTCCATACATATGGCTCTGTATATATAGTGTTTTGTTTCCAATTTCCTACTCCAATTCTAATTACAAATCAATACTAAGTAGCTAACTTGCTAGATTGATCAAACAGGCTTGAAGTAAAAAAAGGACGCTACAACCTGAATATGGAGACTGCTAATTTACTGCTACTATGCAATAGGAACTGCCTTATGTTAAATGGTCCGATCATGTGACTAGAGGATTGTTTTGGGCCCCACAGTTGGTCCCTCCAACCTTGTGGCCCTTTAGGGTCCACTAGGCAACCTGCCATCATGCGGGCCCATCAGTTGCCCATGTGGGATCCATAAGTGATTGGCATGGGGCACCTCTAATTGATCGATCATGCATGGAGCCCACCCCCGGACCTTTGGTGACAAGTCTTGATGAAAAGATTCTGTTTCCTCAGTAGTAATCTGATGCAGGCAATGTTTTACAACCAAGAGCACTATTACAGCTTGTACCACTATAATAGCAGTGGACCATTTCTCTGTCCCTTTTTTTTAAATATTTTTTTTTCTTTCTTCATTATTTTGTGGTTGGATGCTGGAGAGACAAGATAACGCAATTGAAAGCTACAAGACCCAACCATCCACCACCATAACACCAACTTGGAAAAGAGGTGAGCCTCTAACAGCCGACTGTTGAGCTGCTAAGGGCCAGTTTGGTTGCCACTTAAAAAATGAATTTCATCTCATTTAAATCTATTTGCTTAATTTTAGGTGCCCATGTTTCATTTTCAGGTATTGCAGTCTCCAATATGGATGTTCTACTTTTGATTGCTTTACCTCTTGTTTGATTTGGATTTTGTCCAAAAGGTACCCAATGGACCCAACTCGATCTTAATGCGTCCAGATCCAATTTTCCAGACTCATTTAGAAATCAGACCAGGTTTGGGTCCACCATTTGGAGAATTGGCCTGGTCCAAATTGGGTCGAGTATGGGTTGTGTCGTGTCCGACCATCTTGGACATATTTAAAATCAATTTGGCACTCCTGTATTTATATTTTTTACTGTCTTTTTTTCCTGAAAGTTTGGGATATTTATAGATTTGTTTTAATGCAGGATTGTGCAGTCTCCTATCTCAGAACTTTGTTTTGATCAAAACAGCTGTACTGAACAATCCGTATCTCATGAAAAGGTTTGATCTCTATTATTCAGTCAATTGTTGCCAAAGCGCCTTGTCAACTGAATGTGTCTCATCTAATGTTCCGGTACTTGTGTCTCAATTCTGCTCTTTACTCATCTCAGCCATCAGTTAGCACCACTGATACATCTCTTTCTTCTGGCAATGGAGCTTTGGATCCTATGGATACATCTCCTTGTTCTACTAACCACTTAGATGGCATACATGATGACAACACTTACACAATTCCCAAGATTTGCAAATCAACAAAACCTGGAATAAGGGCATCACCAGAAGCCATAAAGATGTGGAAAGAAAATGGTTTTACTAGGTAAATATACAAAAGGATGTACTAAATGGCTGAGTGCTAGCAAGTTGTTAATATTCAGTGGTGATACTAAGATTCTATAGAGCTGGATACTTGGAGCATAGTTCAAGAGCTTCTACCACTTCTTTCGAATTCAGCGCCATTTGTCATTTATCATCAATATCTTCAGGTCCAATGCCCACAGGTCTGTTGGCTTTATTTTGTGTGCATCGTTAGTCTACTCTTTTTAATGGTAATCATGTTAAAAGCTATTGAATTGATGCCGCATACCTATCAGTCCCAGCCAAAACCCGTCCTGTTTCAATGATGAGTTCTTATCCCAACCAATCCGATAGTCTGGTCCATTCCAGGTAAGTAAACACCGGTCATTGCCGAGGCTCATCAAACTGGAACCTCCTCATTGATCAAGTCAGTTTATTTCTTGTACTGCATATTTTGAGATTATAATAAAATCGATTTCATTCAGCCAACGTCTGTTGCTTGTTGGAATTGTCTAATTGTTTTCATTTACATTGAGAAGGAAGGCTGTCAAACTTTTGACTCCTGGAGGGAACATGCTGGAGTTGTGTCATGAGCTATGCTTACCCTTTGTTAATTGGGTTATAACAAACCAGGTATATCTCTTGAATTTTTGTTCGAGAAACTCAAATCTTTTGAATTGCTGATATTAATCTTGCTGGGAAGTTACGTTTTTTTAATCTTGCCATTTTTGAAATATTCTATATGATTTGGAACCTTCAAGTATCATCTTGATTTATTGGTTTGCAACAGGTAAAGATTTGGGAAGACAGGAAGGCATTGCCACTTTTAACATTGAGGCCACATGATGACGAACCTATTAACTCAGTTACATTCTTGACAGTGCCTCATCGCCCTGATCACATAGTTCTTATCACAATGGTATGGGTTACCCCATCTTTATATATATATATATATACACATACAATTTTATTTTATTTTTTTTTACCGCACCTTTCAATGAATAACCGGTCTGAACATGTTTGTTTTAACTCTACAGCTTCTTGATTCTAGAATTCCCAATGTTTTTAGTCCAGTAACAGTTTATAATGGCCAAGGGCCAAATCCGTTATGAGGCAAGATATTATCCGTATTGGCCTATTGAATTTTTTTTATACAAAATCATTTTTAATATACATCCTTTTTATGGATAATGAAAAATATACATCAGGCATCTTTTTTTGTGGTGATTGCTCTATCAAAGGGATCAATGGCTATGGATGAACCATGCCCAAAAAATCTATTAGTTTGGAAGATCCTAGTCACCTCTCTTAGGAAAATTTTCAGGTGAATGTGGATTGTGGCTGTATTTCTCTTCTTAACCTGTCTATTTCCCGGTCAGAGATTAAAATGTCAGAATGTATGCATTTATTCATAAAGTAATTGTATAGTTTTCCATGGAGAACTTAAACTATTGGATTTGGGGCATATGATTGGCCTCACCATGGATAAGAAAATATCGGAATATTTCATCAGTTTACTCATTTAACTCATTTGCTTTGAATATGGACTACTCCTTTCGTCAATATCTTACTGAATTTAATCCCTTAAATGTTTCTTGTCTTGTCCATATTTGACCCTTAATTCTTGATATCATCTGGAGTGTTTTTATTACTAGAAAACTAGAAGTATGGAATGAATTTTGTGTTGAATAAAATTTTCTCACTTGTTAGATACATAAATTTTAATTGTTGGTGCATATTTTTGTACTACTCTACCCAACCAATGTTTTTATACTCCTGACCAATGTCATTTATGGTTGAAGATCGTTTTGTTCTTTTAACAATTTGTTTCCTAGTTAATTTAAAAAGAATCTAAACGAGGACATTGTAGTGGTATTTTGGGTCAAAATTCTGGCACCTGTATGACAACGAGGAAGTACATTTAACATGTTTGAACTTTGAATATTGGTCTTCCATATTCATATGCATTTGGCTTCAATCAATGCAGGGGTATTACTCAATGGCTAAACAGCCATCGGACTTTGAGGCTCTCAATCAGGTAACCATCACCTATTGTCCTCCGTCATCATTGTGTTTCTTTTTTGTATTTCTATCTTTTTCTTGGTAGTTATTCCTAATTACACTAATCTGTTTACTCTCAGCACAATTGTCATTTACATATTTATTTTGAGTTGTTTTGGTTAAGGGAATTTGTATTCTTTTCCGAGGATCTTTGAAACAAATGAAAATGCCTGATCATTTGTATTGTTGAGAAGAGAAGAAATGGATGGATAAATTGGGTCTTTTAGCAAATTTCTTCTGTTCATTTTGGATGTTTTTATTTTATATGTAATCTATTTTATTCATTATGGTTTATTTGTAAACTCTTTTTTACTGCCTTGCCAAAAAAGGATGTTTGAAATTCTGCATTTTCCCCAGAATTTTATCACTGATCTGGGTTTTGTCATTTTTGAAGGTCAAGATAAGATTGTTGATTTTGAGATGAAGCTTGTAGATATTGACAGCAAGCATCTTGGAATTCCAGAAGCAGAGTATCATGCCATTGTAAAGATGCCATCAGCTGAGTTCTCAAGGATTTGCAAGGACCTCAGCAGCATTGGAGATACTGGTATCATCATCATCATTGCATGACTTAGTATTGAGATACTTCCGTACACATAATATTGTGTACTGAATTCACCCACCATCCATTGGTTGAAATTTGAATAGAATGTGTAGGGATTGTTGTTGGTTGTTTCATACTAATGTCGAACATTCATATCAACAGTTATAGTTCACTAACAATATCTCTGTTTTGGTCTGGGGTGATTGTAGTTGTAATTTCAGTGACAAAGGAAGGAGTGAAGTTCTCTACCAGGGGTGATATTGGAACTACAAATATTGTTTGCCAGCAAAATACCTCTATAGACAAGGTGCGTTAGATATTGACTGCTTTTCCCCCTTTGTGAACAACCTGAGGCATTTGTCTCCATTTAAGTGGTTTGGGTTTTGTTTTTGTAGTGACATATGACCAAACAGTATTTTCATTAATGAACAAGTCATTGTAATAATGACAAATGTCATCTAGTTGTCAGTGTTTTTAAGCTGGGCTGGACAGGACGGTTTGATTAATCTGGGTCAGAACCAGCCATGGAAATGAGCCAAGTTGCCTGGAAACCCATTTTGGGCAAGAAATCATTTAAACCGTCCAGCTGGTCTGCTGCTTCAATTCTACTGTTTATTGGTAAAATTCAAAATGGGTTGTGGTGTTCGAGTACCATTTTATTTTATTTTTTTATAGAGCGAACACTACCAATACTCTGAGTGACTAGTTGCAATCGGTTCCTATCATTTTATTTGTCTAAACATGGTTGGACTGGAACAGACCATTGTTTGGATATGGACCAAATTGACAGAAAGGTTTGGTCTTAGGATTTAAAACATTAGTATTCAGTGTATGACAAGCATATAACTCACTGAATGGTAAATCTTTTTCAATTTTCCCCCTTTTCTAGCATTGTTTGAATGTTTCTGAAATGGATTGATTTTGAGTTATGTACATTAGATAACTTTAAAAGGAAAAAACCTCCATGTATATCTTACACACTATTCCGGTTCCATCTAATTCATTATATAAGCATGCATTTGACAGGGCTTCAAAATCACCAGGCAGAGTCTGTGGAAGTCCGTTCCAAGTTGGAAAGTTGTGTCAACAAACAAGTGCCCATCTGCTGGGCATTTCATGTCCAATCAGTAAAGCCTTGGTATCCAACTTGCACAACTCAGCAGAGATTTTTATCAGTTTTCTTATATTGATTAATGCTTGTGATTTTGCAGGGGGAGCATGAGGCATACTAAAGAACAAAAAAGGTCACTTTCTTGCCAGTGAATACTTTCTCGTTTGTACCTTTGACTGATGTGTAATCTATTTTCCTTGGGCATTTGTATTTTTGTTCTGATGTACCACACATGGACACGTACCGTGTGTGGTTTCTAGATCCACTTGTGGTGGGGCATATGGGTGACACGTGTAAGCATTGTAGCTAACATGTTCTACGGAAATTGCTCTATTTTCTTTGGTGGTCCACTGGATGGAACAACAGAAGCCTGAAGCCATTATACTAACAATTAAAAAAAATAAGGACCTGCCACTACATTTTGCAGGAGATGTCCATATAGCCAACCTGCTTCTCAAGTTCCCTAGCACGTGCATGAGCCTGCCATCAAAGGAACAACAGAAGCCTGAAGCCATTATCCTAGCAATTAAAAAAATAAAGACATGCCACTGCATTTTGTAGGAGATGTCCACGTAGCAATGCATTTTTCAGATCCGTTAAACATCCCTCACTTGAGATCTTAACCGACACTTAAAAGCACCTTTACTAGCGCTTAAAAGGACCTTTACTGGCGCTTCAACAAACCTTTACCGGCGGTCATAAAAGTACCGGTAAAGTGTATAAACTGCCGGTAAATCTTACATTAAGTGGCGCCCAGCACAACCGCCAGTAAAAGACGCTGACCGCCGGTAAAGCCTTTACCGACGCAGCTTTTACCGGCGGTTTTGACCGCCGGGAAAGACCAGTTTTGTTGTAGTGTGGTTAGTAATTATTATCCCGTACACCCTAGATGTTCCGTACTATCTGAATTTCTTCCTTTCACATGAAGCACACTGTAAATGGTATTCAATGAATTTCAATTTCTCATAAAATGGAATGTCCTTGTTTCTCTAGTTCCTGTGTAGCGTTGTCATGACTGTCCTCTGATTAAGACAATCACGCTATTGTTTGAAACAAGTGCTTCGAATCTCTTTACTGCAAGTGCATTTAGAATGTTGTTTGGACCATATTCGGTGGTTAGATTTACCAAAGGCATTTTTTAGCTTGTATGGGGTAGGTGTTTCTTCCTCTTCTTCTTCTTCTTTTCCCTTAGAATGATGAAGGCATTGTAGAAGGTTTTTAGTTTTGAGTGAGAAACCTAGTCTCAATCGTAACAGTAAAAATTTTGAATGAACATGTGAATCAGTGTTTTGTACATGGTATTGACAATTAGTTTCAGTTTGTGAGGGGCTCAAATTCATTCATTTCCCTTTTGTACAGTGCAGTGGTTGTCTTGGAGGGCTGGTCAGATTCGCATCAGCCTCCTCTGTTGAAACACTTGAGATACCACAAAAGAGAAGCATAGGTCAACTGTCAAGCAGTGCGAAAAGGCAATGGTCATCCAGTCCTCAAGAGATGGAAAACGGTGTTGGAAATTCACATTCCCATGAATCACATCAATTGATTGGTTCCGCTGTTGTCAATGAAGAAACAAAGATGATAGAGAAAAATGTGAACAATTGTCCATTTGTTAACCAAGGTCTGTCTCTCCCTTAAAATGAGTTTGATACTCTCCCTTAAAATGAGTTTGATATCGATTACATTAGTTCATTAAGAGTTTACTTTTTGGGTTTTACATTGTGAATATCACTTCAATCTTGGTTGTCCGTTCCATTCTGGTTACCGTTGATGTATCCCTGTTCGAAGAGAATGAATGCATCTTTTGGCCATTTGCTGTTCTGTTTTGGACAGACCTTAATGGCAATAACATTGTACTTGTACTTGCATTTGAGCTAGTTCACTTTTCAGTTTTCCAGTGGCTATGGCCATGACATCAGACGCAAGGGAAGAAGAACCAATCTGATTCAGAGAACCCTCGACAAGTGACATATGCACACACAGGTGAGAAGTTTCTGCACAACATTTGTTACGTTCATTGCATGTGCTGGTTTTATATTTTGTTTACTTCATGTTCTTTTGGTATCAACTGAAGGTATCTATGTTGATGTTTCTCCGCAAACTTAATCTTGCTTGCTTGTGTGAATCTTTCGACATATTTTAATTCAAGGTTCCTATGGGGATGGAGGCCAAAGCCATCAAAGCCGCCAAGAGGGGAGTTACAAAACATAGGAACATCCATTTCCCAGTAATTATGGAACGTGCTATCATTTCTTTGAGTTCGCAATGATGGCCTTACAAGTGATTGGATTTGGTCAGTACTGTCTACCTCAATAACTAATTTTTTTAATTATATTTCAAATTTTTCGTTTATTTAGTTGAGTTCCTGAGTTCCTATTTCTTCAATAAAAAATGACAAATTAAAATTAGAAATTTCAGGAAAAAAAAAAAAAAACTTTTACTTTTATAGTTTGGGTGGACTATGTTAAAGCCTAAAGGGCAAAGTTGATAGTTGTGAACTGCCGATGCTAAGTAGAAGAAACAGTTTCTTACCTTCTTGCAAAAGGAAAAAATAAATAAATTAAAGTTCCTAGTCTGGAATGCAGAACTGATTTTTGCTATGAGTGTTCACTTTCATGTGACTAATAGCTAGTAATTGACCAATGTTTGATTATTATTTTTTTAATCTTTATTCGACTTTTGTACTTCAATTGTTGGTAAATTTGGAGATCATCTCTTATATGAGAACCAATAAAAGATAAATACGATTTTAATTGCTGCTTTTTAAGACCATTTGTGCAAGTGTAAAAGGGGAACCTATTGACTTTTTTTTCCTGATGGGATGTCACCATAATTGACCATTTGTTTTAAAATGGATCAATGGTTTAATTGACTTGTAGCACCCATAGTCAATCGTATTGCTGGAAATGACTATCAGTTTGACAGTGCAGCCCACGTATACTTGTTTTTTCTTGAAAAAAAGAAAAGAAAGAGAAAAATGACCACTAGTAGGATTGATATTTGAGTATCATCATTTTTTTTCTTTCTTTCCTTGGCTTCTTCTTCATCATCTTCTTCTTCTTTTTCTTTTGTCTTTCTTTTCGTGATAATTTGATCTTATAAATAAAATAATAGCTAGTAATTTAACAATGTTTGATTATTTTAGTATTATACTAAATAAAATAATACTATGGGGATGGAGAACTGATTTTTGCTATGACTGTTCACATTAATGTGACTAATAGCTAGTAATTTAACAATGTTTGATTATTTACTTTTTAATCTTTATTCGACTTTTGTACTTAAACTGTTGGTGAATTTGGAGATCATCTCTTATATGAGAAGCAATAATGATAAATGTGATTTTAATGGCTGCTTTTTAAGACCATTTGTGCAAGTATAAAAGGGGAACCCACTGACTTTTTTTTTTTCCTTATGGGATGTCACCATAATTGACCATTGTTTTAAAATGGATCAATGGTTTAATTGAATTGTAGCACCCATAGTCAATCGTATTGCTGAAAATGACTATCAGTTCGACAGTGCAGCCCACATATACTTGTTTTTTTCTTGAAAAAAAAAAAGAAAAAAGAAAAGAAAGAGAAACATGACCATTAGTAGGATTGATATTTGAGTATCATCATTTTTTTCTTTCTTTCCACGGCTTCTTCATCTTCTTCTTCTTTTTCTTGTCTTTCTTTTCGTGACAATTTGATCTTATAAATTAAATAACACCATCAATGATAAAACATACTTTTAGTTCAGTGTGCTTGTCTTCAAGATGAGCAAATAACGCTAACATCAGTGCTAGGATGGAGTTAATAAAAGTAACATACAGAAGATTAGGTGAAATTCTTGTTCTAGCATTACCTAATCCTGATTATGTTTTAGCATACTACAATTTATGAAGCTTGTGATGGCATTTTGAGCGTTGCACATAAATTAACTTTTTGATGGTATTTTAAGCATTGCACATAAATTAACTTTTTGATGGCATTTTAAGCATTGCACATATGGGAAATTAACTTTGATGGCATTTTAAGCATTACCTTCAATAATTAACTCTATTTTCTGTTGTTGGTCTCACTAAGAATAGCTATTATTTTCTACCAGATGACAAATTGATATCTCCAATACCCACATTTGGAAGAAGAAAAAAAAATTACATTTCCAATAAATATTTTAGGAATCATTAGCTAGTAGTTGCCTTTCCCAATAGTTGCATGGCTTTTATTGACCTTCCGAAATAAGGGTTCAAAACCGTTCCTAAATGAGAAAAAATATTGTTCCTAAATTGAAAATTTGCGACGGTCCTTAATTTTTTGCGACGCCCTATTTAACCATGGTTGAAAACCGTTTCTAAATGGTTTAGGATCAGTTTTCCACTGTTCCTAAATATGGATTTTGGTGGTGTGTGAATTTTAGGATATGGCCTATTCATGGTGGAACCTACTTGATGGTTGGTATAGATCTCATTTACATTTGCCACTTGTATGAAAAGTGAGTTTCTATATAAAATGTCCTTACTTCTTTAATGCAGGTAAGATTTCTGTTGTTGGCAATAAATACAACAAGGATAACAAACCCTCATAACCTGACGGTCGAATATCAAAACATTAAGAAGAAAGAGAAATAGTACCCCCCCCCCCAAGAAAGAATCACCTCAATTCAAGAGGTAGCAAGCCGCATCTATTACTAGAGCAGAAGAGGATGGCATACTTTTGGGGGATGGTATTTATTATGAGGTTCCTAACAAAGGCCTAAACCAAAGTTCTATTTTAGAAGACATGGAAAACCTGTTTTAAAGGAAGCGCTGAAATTAGCCAATACGTGGACTAGCCTGAATCTCACTAAGGTCTTTCTCATCACTATTTTGTTCAGAGATAATATCTATAAACTTTAGTCATACTTCTTTATTCTAATGCAACATAAATTTATAGAAAGAATTTAATAATCGATTTTACATCTTTGTAGTTCTCTTGATCTTATTACAGGTCCAGGCAGTTGCATTAAATCAACATGTGACATTCTTCTTAATAGGTCTTTTCATCACTCGATGGTCATGGTAAGAGAACACCATCTCACTTTTGAACTTTTCCTGCTACGTATTTACCTTACAAGAATTGTACTTTGCAGTAGGAAACAAACAAGCTAGATTGGCCTGTGGGTTCGAGACCTAACCTGAATGGATTGGACTTGAGCCTAATATAGAACCACTCACGGGCGTAGCCCTAATTTAATGGGTGGCCTTAAGCGTAGGTTGGGTCAGTCTATATCCTACTTTTGAGTGGATTTCGACTAAACTAATTGGATAGTGGGTCAGGTTCAAGCTAGAAATTTTTCCGTTTAAGTAAATGGGTCAGGCTTGTGTTGAACCTTGCTTGCATATGTTAGTTGATTAATGGGTTGAGCTAGATGACTCGAGTTTTCTCAAGCGAAAACAAAATATCTAGACTTGAACTCAACATGATTTCTTGAGACCAATGTATTGAACCTAAACTCGTTAAAATTGGGTCAGGTTCATAGGTCAAGTTCATATGGTACCTATGGCTTCGGGTACCCATTGACATTCCTACTGACCTTAATGCGACCCCTGTGATAAATGGGTTAGATTTGGATCGGGGGCCAATATTGACCCATTAAATTAATGGGTTGATTGATTTTGATTTTGGCATGACCTAAAGCGATCTTGAATTTTAATGGGTTGGGTCTTAAGTCCAAAACTCTAGATTCTTACTAAATTCTTAAATGGGTCAGGTATGAGGCGTCCCTAGACCCAACCTGACCCAACCTAACCTATCTTAATACTGTGCATTTCATGGGTCTGCTTTAGGTTATGGGATATATATTTAAAAATAAAAATAAAAATCAGCCAGATAAAGGAACTTAGGTAGGCCATACCATCTAAAACCATGTGAAGACATGCTTAAAACATATAAAAGCACTTTGTGGGGCCCACCTGAGTTTTCAATGCGGTTGACACTTGGTTTGACCCCTCATCCAAGTGGGACACATACAATAGATGGGCTAGATTTGTGAACCACATCTAGATGAGCCCAATAAATTATTATGATTTTTTTAATGGGAGGGTAACCCTGTCAACTGTTGTATGTGGTGTGGTAAACCGAAGTCATGGATTGACTTGATTTTTAAACCCATGGCCCACCTCGAGTGGTGCATCTGATTGATGGGGTAGATGTTCAACACACATCACGGTGGGGCCCACACAACACGACCTCATGGGAAGTTCCCATGAGGTTGCTCAGCTACGCACGTGCACACCTTTGCACACGTGTCATAGGCTTCTAATCCGAACGGTCCATGTGATGCGGAATCCCATTAATCCCCAAGGGTAGAATTGTCACCTTGATTTAAAATTCTGGTGGGCCATAGCAAAGAGAAATGCAAATCAAGGGAGGAAACTGTTTTCATTTTGCATGGCCCACCAAAGTTTTGGATCAAACTAAAAATTGGGCCCAAGGGGGTTTCATGAGGTGATGCTTCACGTGGACTGTTCAGATTTTGAGGTCACATCACGTATGATGAGTTCTAAAAAAAGTTCGCACAAGTTCCATGGAAACTAGTGCGTAGCTGAGTATTCGGCATATAGAGTCATGCTCACCTGCACACCTTTGCACACGTGTCGTGGGCGTCTAATCCTTACTGCCCATGTGATGTGGAATCATAAAACCTTAATGGAAAAAATTTCACCTTGATCTAAAATTTTGATGGTCCGTAGCAAAGAGAAATGCAAATCAAGGGAGGAAACCATTTTCATTTTTCATGGCCCACTAAAGTTTTGGATCAAAGTAAAAATTGGGCCCAAGGGGTTTCATGAGGTGATGCTTCACGTGAATTGTTCAAATTCTGGAGTCACATCACGTATGATGTTTTCTCAAAAAAGTTCGCCCGAGCTTCGTGCGAACTGGTGCACATCTGAGCATTCGGCATATAGAGTCATGTCACCTATGCACGTGCACACCTTTACACACACATCATGGGCGTTTAATCCGAACGGTCCATGTAATGCGGAATCCCATGAAAACCCATGGGAAAAATTTTCACCCTGATATAAAATTCTGGTGGGCCATAGCTAAGTGAAATGCAAATCAAGAGAGGAAACTGTTTTCATTTTTCATGGCCCACCAATGCTTTGGATCTAAGTAAAAATTGGGCCCTGGGGGTTTCATGAGGTGTTGCTTCACGTGGACCGTTCAGATTGTGGAGTCGTATCACGTATGCTGAGTTCTCAAAATTGTTCACATGAGTTTTGTGCGAACTGGTGCGCAATTGAGCATTCAGCATATAGAGTCATGTTCACTTGTGTACCTACGCATGTGCGCACCTTTGTACACGTATCATGAGCATCTAAACTGAACCGTCCATGTGATGCAGAATCCCATGAAACCCAAAGGTAAAAATTTCCACGCTGATCTAAAATTTGTGTGGACCATAGCAAAGAGAAATGCAAATCGAGGAAACAATTTTCATTTTTCTTGGCCCACCATAGTTTTGAATCAAAGTAAAAATTGAGCCCATCATATGATGAGTTCTCAAAAAAGTTTGCTTGAGTTTTGTTCGAAATGGTGTGAAGTTGAGCACCCGGCATATATAGTCATCCTCACTTGCGCACATATGCACCTTTGCACGTGTCATGGACGTTTAATCCGAGCAATCCATGTGATGAGGAATCCCATGAAACAATAAGGGAAAAAATTTCACCTTGATCTAAATAAAGAGATGCAAATCAAGGAATGATACTGTTTACATTTTTCATGGCCCACTAGAGTTTTAGACCAAAGTAAAAATTAGGCCTAGGAGGTTTCACGAGGTGCTGCTTCACATGGACCGTTCAGATTTTGGAGTCACATCACGTATGATGAGTTCTCAAAAAAGTTCGCATATGCGAACTGGTGTGCATCTGAGCATTCGACATATAGAGTCATGCTCACCTACTCACCTACGCACCTGCGCACCTTTGCACGTGTCATGAGCATCTAATTTGAATGTTCCATGTGATGTCGAATCCCATTAAACCCTAAGGTAAAAATTTCCACCCTAATCTAAAAGTCAGGTGAGCAATAGTAAAGAGAAATGCAATTCATGGGAGGAAAGTGTTTTCATTTTTCATGGCCCACCAAAGTTTTGGATCAAAGTAAAATTGGGCCCAAGGAGTTTCATGAGATACTGCTTCATGAGGACTGTTCTGAATCTGGTGTGCAGTTGAGCAATTCGCATATAGAGTCATGCTCACCTACTCACCTACGCACCTGCGCACCTTTGCACACATGTCATGAGCGTCTAATTCGAATGTTCCATGTGATGCCGAATCTCATTAAACCCCAAGGTAAAAATTTCCAACCTAATCTAAAAGTCAGGTGAGCAATAGCAAAGAGAAATGCAAATCATGGGAGGAAAGTGTTTTCATTTTTCATGGCCTACCAAAGTTTTAGATCAAAGTAAAAATTGGGGCCAGAGAGTTTCATGACATGCTGCTTCACGAGGACCATTCTAAATCTAGAGTCACATCACGTATGATGAGTTCTCAAAAAAGTTCGCATGAGTTCCGTGTGAACTGGTGCGGAGCTAAGCATTCGGCATATAGTGTCATGTCATCTACGCACCTTTGCACACATGTTGTGGGCATCTAATCCTTACTATCCATGTGATGCAGAAGCTTATGAAACCCAAAGAGATTTTCACCCTAATCTAAAATTCTAGTGGGCCATAGAAAAGAGAAATGCAAAACAAGGGAGGAAACTGTTTTAATTTTTCATAGCCCACCAAAGTTTTGGATCAAAGTAAAAAAAAATTGGGATCAGGGGGTTTCATCAGGTGCTGCTTCATGTGGACTGTTCAGATTTTGAGGTTACATCACGTATAATGAGTTCTCAAAAAAGTTCGCAGGAGTTCTGTTTGAACTGGTGCGCAGTTGAGAATTCGGCATATAGAGTCATGCTCACCTGCGCACCTTTGCACACGAGTCATAGACGTCTAACTCGAATGATTCATATGATGCGGAATCCCATGAAAACTCATGGGATAACTTTTCACCCTGATATAAAATTTTGGTGGGCCATAGCAAACAGAAATGCAAATAAAGGGAGGAAACTGTTTTCATTTTTCGTGGCCCACCAAAGTTTTGGATGGAAGTAAAAATTGGGCCATTGGGGTTTCATGAGGTGTTGCTTCACGTGGACCATTCAGATTTTGGAGTCATATAACATATGATGAGTTCCCAAAAATGTTCGCATGTGTTCCGTAGGTTTGCAGGTGAGCATGACTTTATATGCCGAATGCTTAGCTGCGCACCAGTTCGCACATGTGAGCTTTTTTGAGAACTCATCATACGTGATGCAACTCCAAAATCTAAATGGTCCACGTGAAGCAGCACCTCATGGAACCCCCCTGGGCCTAATTTTTATTTTGATCCAAAACTTTGGTGGGCCATGAAAACACCTTCATTCCTTCGCTATGGCCCACCAAAATTTTAGATCAGGGTGAAAATGTCTACCTTAGGGTTTCATGGGTTTCTGCATCAGATGTTTCAGATTAGACGCCAATGACACGTCTACAAAGGTGAACACATGCATATGTGAGCATGACTATATATGTCAAATGCTTAGCTGTGCATCAATTCGCACGAAACTCGTGTGAACTTTTTTTAGAACAATATGTGATGAGACTCCAAAATCTAAATAGTTCACCTCATGAAACCCCCTGGAACCGATTTTTACTTTGATCCAAAACTTTGGTAGGCAGTGAAAAATGAAAATAATTTCCTCCATTAATTTGCATTTTTATTTGCTATAGGCCCACGAAAATTTTAAATCAGGGTGAATTTTTCCCTTAAGATTCATGGGTTTCTGCATCATGATTTGCATATTAGACGCCCATGACACGTGTGCAAAGGTGCGCACGTGCATAGGTAAGCATGACTGTATATGTCGAATAAGCACTAATTCGCATGTGCGAACTTTTTTGATAAGTCCCATAATAAATGTTGCTTGGGTAGTAATTATTTCAAAGAGATCATAGTGTAAGTAGGTCACAAAACAGAATTAGCAACAGTCTAAGACCATCGCAGTTAACTGTCACAAAAATGAAATGACAGATCGCATCCGTCGCTAATGAACAACGGTTGTTTATAAATTGGCAACGGTTATGGTCCGTCTCTAATAAACGACAGTGGTTAAAACCTTAGCGTCGGGTATGGTCCGTCTCTAATAAACGACAGTGGTCAAAACCTTAGCGACGGGTATGGTCCGTCGCTAAGAAACGACGGTTGTCTAAAGTTCGGCGATGGTTACTATTCGTCGCTAGTCACTGGAGACTAGCTACCGGCTTGGTCCATCGCAAAAATGAAACAACGTATCGCATTCGTTGCTAATAAATGGCTGTCGATAATTTGGCGACGGTTATGGTCCGTCGCTAATAAATGGTCTAGAATTTTTCCGACATACCTTGCTCACATGAAAACCCTTATAACTCCCTCATTGGAGGTCAGATATGGATGATTTTTAACTCGTTGAAAGGTAACTTGACAAGATTTCAAATAAAAAAAAGAATTTCCTGATTCGGAGACTGTTTGATATCTAAAAAGCACGATAGAAGTCCTCGATCGTCATTTTCTAATATCGATCGTCAATCTTTCGAAATCATGTGATTCGAATAAAATACCCATAACTCCCTCGTTGTATGTTGAATTGTGTCAATTTTAGGTTCATTGGAAAGGTGAGTCAGTGCGCTTTTCAATCCTCACTAGAATCGTCACATTCTGAGACCGTTTGGGCCTTCAAAAGTGGGATGAGAGTAAATGGTCTGAAATTTTTTCGACATCCCCTGCTCCCACGAACCCTCGTAACTCCCTCATTGGAGGTCAGATTTGGATGATTTTTAGCTCATTGGAATGGTAACTTGACAAGATTTCAAATGGAAAAAAAAATCGCCTGATTCGGAGACCGTTTGATATCCTAAAAGCACACTAAAAAGCTTCGATCGTTGTTTCTCAATCTCGATCATTAATCTTTCGAAATCGCGTAATACAAATAAAACACTCGTAACTCCCTCGTTTTATTTTGGGTTAGGTCTATTTTAGGTTCATTGGAAAGGTGAGTCAATGCTCTTCGAAACCCCATTGGAATCATCGTATTCCGAGACCATTTGGGCCTCCAAAAGTGGGGAGAGAATAAATAGTCCAGAATTTTTCTAACATCCCCTCTTCCCTCGAAAACCCTCATAACTCCCTCATCGGAGGTCGGATTTAGATAATTTTTAGCTCGTTGGAAAGCTAACTTGACAAGCTTTCAAATGAAGAAAGAATCACTTGATTCAGAGACTGTTTGATATCCCAAAAGCACATTAGAAGCCTTCGATCGTCGTTTCTCAATCTCAATCGTTAATATTTCAAAATCGCATAATACGAATAAAACACTCGTAACTCCCTATCTCGGATTAGGTCTATTTTAGGTTTATTGGAAAGGTGAGTCAGTGCTCTTTGAAACCCCATTGGAATTGTCGTATTCCGAGACCGTTTGGGCCTCCAAAAGTGGGGTGAGAGTAAATAGTCCAGAAAATTTCTCACATCCCCTCTTCCTCCGAAAACCCTTATAACCCCTCATCGGAGGTCGGATTTGGACGATTTTTAGCTCGTTGGAAAGCTAACTTGACAAGCTTTCAAATCAAGAAAGAATCAGCTGATTGAGAGACCGTTTGATATCCCAAAAGTATGTTAGAAACCTTCGATCGTCATTTCTCAATCTCAATCGTTAATCTTTTAAAATCGCGTGATGCGAATAAAACACTCGTAACTCCCTCGTTATATATCGACTTGGGTCAATTTTAGGTTCATTAGAAAGGTGTGTCAGTGCTCTTCGAAACCACACTCAAATCATCGTATTCTGAGACCATTTGGGCCTCCAAAAGTGGGGAGAGAGTAAATGGTGTTGGATTTTTCCAACATCCCCTATTCCCATGAAAACCCTCATAATTCCCTCATTGGAGGTTGGATTTGGACGGTTTTTAGCTCGTTGGAAAGGTAACTAGACGATCATTCAAAGGGAAAGAAGAACCGTCTGATTCTGAGGCTATTTGATATCCCAAAAGCATGCTAGAAGCCTTCGATCGTCGTTTCTCAATCTCGATCATTGATCTTTCGAAATCGCGTGATGCGAATAAAATGCTCGTAACTTCCTCGTTATATATCGGATTGGGTCGATTTTAGGTTCATTGGAAATGTGTGTTAGTGCTCTTCAAAACCCCAATTGAATTGTCGCATTCCGAAACCGTTTGGGCCTTTAAAAGTGGGGTGAGAGTAAATGGTCTGGGAATTTTCCAACATCCACTGTTCCCACGAAAACCCTCATAACTCCCTCATCGGAGGTCAGATTTGGACAGTTTTTTACCTCGCTAGAAAAGTGACTTGATGAGCTTTCAAAATGAAAGAAGAATCGCCTAATTCCGAGGCCATTTGATACTCCAAAAGTATGCTAGAAGCCTTCGATCGTCATTTATCAATCTTGATCATTAATCTTTCAAAATCGGGTGATGCGAATAAAACGCTCGTAACTCCCTCATTATATATCGGATTAGGTTGTTTTTAGGTTCATTGGAAAGGTGTGTCAGTGCACTTCGAAACCCCACTCGAATCGTCACATTCTAAGACCGTTTGCACCTCCAAAAGTGAGGTGAAAATAAATGGTCTGGGAATTTTCCAACATCCCCTATTCCCACGAAAACCTTCATAACTCCCTCATCGAAGGTCGGATTTGAACGTTTTTTAGTTCGTTGGAAAGCTAACTTGATGAGCTTTCAAAATGAAGAAGAATCGCCTGATTCTGAGGCCGTTTGATACCCCAAAAGCTTCCTAGAATCCTTCGATCGTCGTTTCTCAATCTTGTTCGTTAATCTTTCGAAAGGGTGTGATGTGAATAAAACGCTCGTAACTCCCTCGTTATATATCGGATTGGGTCGATTTTAGGTTCATTGGAAAGGTGTCTCAGTGCTCTTCAAAAATCCACTCGAATCATTGCATTGGGAGACTGTTTGAGACTCCAAAAGTGGGGTGAGAGTAAATGGTCTGGGATTTTTCCAACATCCCCTATTCCCATGAAAACCCTCATAACTCCCTCATCGAAGGTCAGATTTAGACGGTTTTTAGCTCGTTGAAAAGATAACTTGACGAGCTTTTGAAAAGAAGAAGAATCACCTGATTCCGAGGCCGTTTGATATCCCAAAAGCATGCTAGAAGCCTTCAATCATTGTTTCTCAATCTCGATCGTTAATCTTCTGAAATCATGTGATGCAAATAAAACGCTCGTAACTCCCACGTTGTATATCAGATTGGATCAATTTTAGGTTTATTAGAAAGGTATGTCAGTGCTCTTCGAAACCCCACTTGAATTGCTGTATTCCGAGACCGTTTGGGCCTCCAAAAAGTGGGGTGAGAGTAAATGGTCCGGGATTTTTCCAACATCCCCTATTCCCATGAAAACCCTAATAACTCCCTCATTAGATGTCAGATTTAAACATTTTTTAGATCGTTAAAAAGGTAACTTGATGAGCTTTCAAAATGAAATAGGAATCGCCTGATTCCAAGGCCGTTTGATACCCCAAAAGCATGCTAGAAATCTTCGATCGTCACTTCTCAATCTCGATCCTTAATCTTTCGAAGTCGCGTGATGCGAATAAAACGCTCGTAACTCCCTCGTTATATATCGGATTGGGTCGATTTTAGGTTCATTGGAAAGGTGTGTCAGTGCTCTTCGAAACTCCACTTGAATCGTTGCATTCCGAGACCGTTTGGGCGTCTAAAAGTGGGGTGAGAGTAAATGGTCTGGGATTTTTCCAACATCCCCTGTTCCCACGAAAACTCTCATAACTCCCTCATCGGAGGTCGGATTTTAACAATTTTTAGTTTGTTGGAAAGATAACTTGACGAGCTTCCAAAATGAAGAATCTCCTAATTCCGAGGCAGTTTGATACCTTAAAAGCATACTAGAAGCTTTCGATCGTCGTTTCTCAATCTCGATTGTTAATATTTTAAAATCGCGTGATGCGAATAAAATGCTCATAACTCCCTCGTTATACATCGAATTGGGTCAATTGTTTTGTTCATTGGAAAGGTGTGCAGTGCTCTGCTAAACCCAAGTCGAATCGTTGTATTCCGAGACCGTTTGGGCCTCCAAAAGTGGGGCGAGAGTAAATGGTTTGAGATTTTTCTAACATCACCTATTTCCACGAAAACCCTCATAACTCCCTCATCGGCGGTCGGATTTGGATAGTTTTTAGGTCGTTGGAAAGGTAACTTACCGAGCTTTCAAAATGAAAGAAGAATCGCCTGATTACGAGGCCGTTTGATACCCCAAAAGCATGCTAAAAGCCTTCAATCGTCATTTCTCAATCTCGATTGTTAATCTTACGAAATCGCGTGATGCGAATAAAACGCTCGTAACTCCTTGGTTATATATTGGATTGGGTCGATTTTAGGTTTATTAGGAAGGTGTGTCAGTGCTCTTCAAAACCCCACTCGAATCGTCACATTCCGAGACCGTTTGGGCCTCCAAAAGTGGGGTGAGAGTAAATGGTCTCGGATTTTTATAACATCCCCTATTACCACGAAAACCCTCATAACTCCCTCATCCTCGTTAGAAAGCTAACTTGACGAGCTTTTAAAATGAAAGTTGAATTGTCTGATTTTGAGGCTGTTTGATACCCCAAAAGCATGCTAGAAGCCTTCAATCGTCGTTTATCAATCTCGATCGTTAATCTTTCGAAATCGCGTGATGCGAATAAAACACTCGTAACTCCCTCATTATATATCAGATTGGGTCGATTTTAGGTTCATTGGAAAGGTGTGTCAGTGCTCTTTGAAACTTCACTCGAATCGTCGTATTCCGAGATCGTTTGAGCCTCCAAAAGTGGGGTGAGAGTAAATGGTCTGTGATTTTTCCAACATCCCTTGTTCCCACGAAACCTCCTAACTCCCTCATTGGAGGTTGGATTTAGTAGGTTTTTAGCTCTATGGAAAGCTAACTTGACGAGTTTTCAAAACAAAAGAAGAATTGCCTGATTCTGAGGCCGTTCGATACCTTAAAAGCATATTAGAAGCCTTCGATTATCGTTTCTGAATCTCGATCATTAATCTTTCGAAATTGCATGACGCAAATAAAATGCTCATAACTCCCACGTTATACATCAGATTGGGTCGATTTTAGGTTCATTGGAAAGGTGTGTCAGTGCTCTTCTAAACCCCACTCGAATCGTCGCATTCCGAGACCATTTCGGCCTTTAAAAGTGGGGTGAGAGTAAATGGTTAGGGATTTTTGCAACATACCCTGTTCCCACGAAAAACCTCATAACTCCCTCATCGGAGGTCGGGTTTGGACATTTTTTAGCTCGTTAGAAAGGTAACTTGATGAGCTTTCAAAAAAAAAGGAGAATCGTTAGATTCCGAGTCCGTTTGATACCCCAAAAGCATGCTAGAAGCCTTCGATCGTCATGTATCAATCTTGATTGTTAATCTTTCGAAATCGCGTGATGCGAATAAAACACTTGTAACTCCCTCGTTATATATCAGGTTGGGTTGATTTTAGGTTCATTGGAAAGGTGTATCTGTGCTCTTCAAAACCCCACTTAAATTGTTGCATTCTGAGATTTTGGGCCTCCAAAAGTGGGGTGAGAGTAAATGGTACGAGATTTTTCTAACATCCCCTATTTCCACGAAAACCCTCATAACTCCCTCATCGGAGGTCAAATTTGAACGTTTTTTAGCTCATTAGAAAGGTAACTTCATGAGCTTTCAAAATGAAACAGGAATCGCCTGATTCTAAGGTCGTTTGATACCCCAAAAGTATGCTAGAAGCCTTCAATCGTCGCTTCTGAATCTCAATCGTTAATCTTTTGAAACCGCGTGATACAAATAAAATGCTCGTAACTCCCTCGTTATATATCGGATTTGGTCAATTTTAGATTTATTGGAAAGGTGTGTCAGTGCTCTTCGAAAATCCACTCGAATCGTCGCATTCTGAGATCGTTTGGGCCTCTAAAACTGGGGTGAGAGTAAGTGGTCCGGGATTTTCCCAACATCCCCTGTTCCCACAAAAACCCTCATAACTCCCTTATTGGAGGTCGGATTTTGATGGCTTTTAGCTTGTTAGAAAGTTAACTTGACATGCTTTTAAAACGAAAGAAGAATTACCTTATTCTGAGGCCGTTTGATACCCCAAAAGCATGTTAGAAGCCTTTGATCATCGTTTATCAATCTCGATCATTAATCTTTCGAAATCGCGTGATGCGAATAAAACGCTCGTAACTCCCTCATTATATATCAGATTGGGTTGATTTTAGGTTTATTGGAGATGTGTATCAGTGCTCTTCGAAACCCCACTCAAGTCGTCACATTCCAAGATCGTTTGTGCCTCCAAAAGTGGGGTGAGATTAAATGGTCCAGAATTTTTCTCATATCCCCTATTCCCACGAAAACCCTCATAACTCCCTCATCGGAGGTCAGATTTGGACAGTTTTTTGCTCGTTGGAAAGGTAACTCGACGAGCTTTCAAAACGAAAGAAGAATCACCTAATTCCAAGGTTGTTTGATACCCAAAAGCATGATAGAATCCTTCGATCATCGTTTATCAATCTCGATCGTTAATCTTTCGAAATTGCGTAATTCAAATAAAATGCTCGTAACTCCCTCGTTATATATTAGATTGGGTAGATTTTAGGTTCATTGGAAAGGTGTGTCAGTACTCTTCGATACCCCACTCGAATCGTCGCATTCCGAGACCGTTTGGGACTCTAAAAGTGGGATGAGAGTAAATGGTACAATATTTTTTTAACATCCCCTATTCCCACAAAAACACTCATAACTCCCTCATCGGAGGTTAGTTTGGACTATTTTTAGCTCGTTAGAAAAATAACTTGACGAGCTTTCAAAATGAAAGAAGAATCACCTGATTCCAAGGCCGTTCGATACCCTAAAAGCATACTAGAAGCTTTTGATCATCGTTTCTCAATCTCGATGGTTAATCTTTCGAAATCGCATGAGGCAAATAAAATGCTCATAAATCCCACGTTATATATCGAATTGGGTCGATTTTAGGTTCATTGGAAAGGTATGTCAGTGCTCTTCGAAACCCCACTCGAATCGTTGCATTCCAATACTGTTTGGGCCTCCAAAAGTGGGGTGAGAGTAAATGGTCAGGGATTTTTGCAACATCACCTGTTCCCATGAAAACCCTCATAACTCCCTCATCGGAGGACGGATTTAAACAGTTTTTAGATTGTTGGAAAGATGACTTGACGTTCTTTCAAAACGAAAGAAGAATCACCTAATTCCGAGGTCGTTTGATACCCCAAAAGCAGGCTAGAAGCCTTTCATTGTCGTTTCTAAATCTCGATCGGCAATCTTTCGAAATCGCATGATGTGAATAAAATGCTTGTAACTCCTTTGTTGTAAATTGGATTGGGTCGATTTTAGGTTCATTGGAAAGGTGTGTCAGTGCTCTTCAAAACCCTAGTCGAATCGTCGCATTTTGAGACCGTTTGGGCCTCCAAAAGTGGGGTGAGAGTAAATAGTCTGGGATTTTCCCAACATCCCTTATTCCCATGAAAACTCTCATAACTCCCTTATCGGAGGTCGGATTTGAACAGTTTTTAGCTTGTTGGAAAGCTAACTTGATGAGCTTTCAAAACGAAAGAAGAATTGCCTGATTCCAAAGCTGTTTGATACCCCAAAAGCATGCTAGAAGCCTTCGATCATCATTTCTCAATATCGATCGTTAATCTTTCGAAATCGCGTGATGCGAATAAAACGCTCGTAACTCCCACGTTATATATCGGATTGGGTCGATTTTAGGTTCATTGGAAAGGTATGCCAGTGCTCTTCGAAACCTCAATCGAATCGTCATATCTGAGACCGTTTGAGCCTCCAAAAGTAGGGTGAGAGAAAAAGGTCTGGGATTTTTTTAACATCCCCTGTTCCCACAAAAACCCTCATAACTCCCCTCATCGGAAGTCAGATTTTTACAGTTTTTAGCTCGTTGGAAAGGTAACTTGACGAGCTTTCAAAATGAAAGAAGAATCGCCTGATTCCAAGGCTGTTTGATATCCCAAAGCATGCTAGAATCCTTCGATCATCGTTTATAATTCTCGATCGTTAATCTTTCAAAATCACGTAATGCGAATAAAACGCTCGTAACTCCCTCGTTATATATCAGATTGGGTAGATTTTAGGTTCATTGGAAAGGTGTGTTAGTACTCTTCAAAATCCCACTCGAATCATCGCATTCTAAGACCGTTTGGGCATCCAAAAGTGGGGTTAGAGTAAATGGTCCGATATTTTTCCAACTTCCCATATTCCCATGAAAACCCTCATAACTCCCTCATCGGAGGTCGGATTTGGACTATTTTTAGCTCGTTAGAAAAATAACTTGACGAGCTTTCAAAACGAAAGAAGAATCGCCTGATTTCGAGGCCGTTTGATACCCCAAAAGCATACCAGAAGCCTTCGATCGTCGTTTCTCAGTCTCAATCGTTAATCTTTCGAAATCGCATAAGGTGAATAAAATGCTCGTAAATCCCACATTATATATCGAATTGGGTCGATTTTAGGTTCATTGGAAAGGTGTGTCAGTGCTTGTCGAAACTTGACTCGAATCGTCACATTCTGAAACCGTTTGGGCCTCCATAAGTGGCATGAGAGTAAATGGTCAGGGATTTTTGTAACATCCCCTGTTCCCATAAAAACCCTCATAACTCCCTCATCGGAGGATGGATTTGAACGGTTTTTTGCTCGTTGGAAAGGTAACTTGACGAGCTTTCCAAATGAATGAAGAATCACCTAATTCTGAGGCCGTTTGATACCCCAAAAGCATGCTAGAAGCCTTTGATTATCGTTTCTAAATCTCGATCGATAATCTTTTGAAATCGCGTGATGCGAAATCGCGTGATACTCCCTTGTTGTAAATAAGATTGGGTTGATTTTAGGTTCATTGGAAAGGTGTGTTAGTGCTCTTCAAATCCCCAGTCAGATCCTCGCATTCTGAGATCGTTTGGGACTCCAAAAGTGGGGTGAGAGTAAATAGTATGGGATTATTCCAACATCCCTTGTTCCCACGAAAACCCTCATAACTCCCTTATCGGAGGTCGGATTTGAACGGTTTCTACCTTGTTAGAAAGCTAACTTGACGATCTTTCAAAACAAAGGAAGAATCGCCTGATTCCGAGGCCATTTGATACCCCAAAAGCATGCTAGAAGCCTTCGATCATCATTTTTCAATATCGATCGTTATTCTTTCGAAATCGCGTGATGCGAATAAAATGCTCATAACTCCCATGTTATATATCGGATTGGGTCAATTTTAGGTTCATTGGAAAGGTGTATCAGTGCTCTTCGAAACCCCACTCAAATCACCACATTCCGAGACCGTTTGAGCCTCCAAAAGTGGGGTGAGAGTAAAAGGTCAGATTTTTTCAACATCCCCTGTTCCTATGAAAACCCTCATAACTCCCTCATCGGAGGTCGGATTTGTACAGTTTTTAACTCGTTGGAAAGGTAACTTGAAGACCTTTCAAAATAAAAGAAGAATCGCCTAATTGCGAGGACGTTTAATACCCTAAAAGCATGGTAGAAGCCTTTGATCATCGTTTATTAATCTTGATTGTTAATCTTTTAAAATCGCATGATGCGAATAAAACACTCGTAACTCCCTCGTTATATATCGGATTTGGTCAATTTTAGGTTCATTGGAAAGGTGTATCATTGCTATTCAAAACCCCACTCGAATCTTCACATTCCGAGACTGTTTGGGCCTGTAAAAGTGGGGTGAGAGTAAATGGTCTGGGATTTTTCCAACATCCCGTATTCCCACTAGACAAGGTGATGAAGGAATCATTCAGGATCGACGACTGCAATCCCACTTACGGATGACCAAATGGTCGCGGAATAAGATGATTCTAGTCAGGAATGAAAGAGCACTAAAGTACCTTTAGATGACCAAAAATCAACCCAATCCCACATCAAATGATGGAGTTATAGACGTCTCAGTTGGATCGAGCGATTTGGAAAGATTAACAATCCATATTGAAAAATGACGATCGAAGAGTTCCAACGTGCTTTTGGGATATCGAATGGTCTCTGAATTAGGCAATTCTAGTCCCATTTGGAAGCTTGACAAATTACCATTCCAATGAGCTGGAATAGTTTAAATTTGAACTCTGAAGAGAGAGTTATGAGGGTTACTGTCGAACAAGGAGATTAAGGGAACATTCAGGACCGACGACTGCGATCCCACTTAAGGATGCCCAAATGGTCTCGGAATACGACGATTCTAATCAGGAATGAAAGAGCGCTAAAGTACCTTTCAGATGACCAAAAATTGACCCAATCTAACATCAAACGATGGAGTTATGGGCGTCTCCGTTGGATCGAGCGATTTGGAAAGATTAACAATCCATATTAAAATGACGATCAAAGAGTTCCAACGTGCTTTTGGGGTACCGAACGGTTTCTAAATTATGCAATTTTGGTCCCATTTTGAAGCTTGAAAAGTTACCATTCTAATGACCTGAAATAGTCTAAATTCGACCTCTGAAGAGAGAGTAATGAGGATTACTATTGGACAAGGAGATGAAGGAACATTCAAGACCGACGACTGTGATCCCACTTACAGATGCCGAAAAGGTCTCGAAATACAACGATTCTAGTCAAGAATGAAAGATCACTAAAGTACCTTTCAAATGACCAAAAATTGACCCAATCCCACATCAAACGATGGAGTTATGGGCGTCTCCGTTGGATCGTGCGATTTGGAAAGATTAACAATCCATATTGAAAAATGACGATCGAAGAGTTCCAACGTGCTTTTGGGATACCGAACGTTTCTAAATTATGCAATTTTGGTCCGATTTTGAAGCTTGACAAGTTACCATTCCAATAACCTGAAATAATCTAAATTCGACCTCTGAAGAGGACAAGGAGATGAAGGAAACATTCAGGACCGACGACTGTGATCCCACTTATGGATGCTCAAACGGTCTCGGAATACGACGATTCCAGTCAGGAATGAAAGAGCACTAAAGTACCTTTCAGATGACCAAAAATTGACCCAATCCCACATCAAACGATGAAGTTATGGGCGTCTCCGTTGGATCGCACGATTTGGAAAGATTAACAATCCATATTGAAAAATGACGATCGAAGAGTTCCAACGTGCTTTTGGGATATTGAATGGTCTCTGAATTAGGCAATTCTGGTCCCATTTGGTAGCTTGACAAGTTACCATTCCAATGACCTGAAATAGTCTAAATTCGACCTCTGAAGAGAGACTTATGAGTGTTACTATTGGACAAGGAGATTAAGGAAACATTCAGGACCGACGACTACGATCCCACTTATGGTTGCCCAAATGGTCTCGGAATACGACGATTCCAGGCAGGAATGAAAGATCACTAAAGTACCTTTCAAATGACAAAAAATTGACACAATCCCACCTCAAACGATAGAGTTATGGGCGTCTCCATTGGATCATGCGATTTGGAAAGATTTACAATCCATATTGAAAAATGACGATCGAAGAGTTCCAACATGCTTTTGGGATATCGAACGGTTTCTAAGTATGCAATTCTGGTCCCATTTTGAAGCTTGACAGGTTACCATTCCAATGACCTGAAATAGTCTAAATTTGACCTCTGAAGAGAGAGTTATGAGGGTTACTATTGGACAAGGAGATGAAGAAAACATTCAGGACCGACGACTGCGATCCCACTTACGAATGCTCAAATGGCCTTGGAATACGACGATTCCAGTCAGGAATTTTAGAGCACTAAATTACATTTCAGATGACCAAAAATCAACCTAATCCAACATCAAACGATGGAGTTATGGGCGTCTCCGTTGGATCGCGCGATTTGGAAAGATTAACAATCCATATTGAAAAATGACGATCGAAGAGTTCCAACGTGCTTTTGGGATATCGAATTGTCTCTGAATTAGGCAATTCTGATCCCATTTGGAGGCTTGACAAGTTACCATTCCAATGAGCTGAAAATAGTCTAAATTCGTCCTCCAAAGAGAGAATAATGAGGGTTACTATTGGACAAGGAGATGAAGGAACATTCAAGACCAACGACCGTGATCCCATTTACAGATGCCAAAATGGTCTCAGAATACGACGATTCCAGTCAGGAATGAAAGAGCACTAAAGTACCTTTCAGTTGACCAAAAATTGACCCAATCTGACATCAAACGATTGAGTTATGGGGCGTTTCCGTTGGATCGCGCGATTTGGAAAGATTAACAATCCATATTGCAAAATGATGATCCAAGATTTCCAACGTGCTTTTAGGATATTGAATGATCTCTGAATTAGCCAATTCTCGTCCAATTTGTAATCTTGTGAAGTTACCATTCCAATGAACTCAAAATAGTCTAAATTCGACCTCTGAAGAGATAGTTATGACGGTTACTATTGGACAAGGTGATGAAGGAAACATTCAGGACCGAAGACCGCGATCCCACTTATGGATGCCCAAATGGTCTCAGAATATGACGATTCCAGTCAGGAATGAAAGAGCACTAAAGTACCTTTCAGATGACCAAAAATTGACCCAATCTGACATCAAATGATGGAGTTATGGGCGTCTTTGTTGGATCGTGTGATTTGGAAAGATTAACAATCCATATTGTAAAATGATGATCGAAGAGTTCCAGCGTGCTTTTAGGATATGAAATGACCTCTAAATTAGCAAATTCTCATCCAATTTGTAATCTTGTCAAGTTACCATTCCAATGAGCTCAAAATAGTCTAAATTTGACCTCTGAAGAGAGTATGAGGGTTACTATTGGACAAGGTGATGAAGGAAACATTCAGGACCAACGAATGCGATCTCACTAACGGATGCCCAAATGGTCTCGGAATATGAAGATTCCATTCTGGAATAAAAGAGCACTAAAGTACCTTTCTAATGACCAAAAATCGACCCAATCCCACATCAAACGATGGAGTTATGGGTGTCTCCGTTGGATCGTGCAATTTGAAAAGATTAACAATCCATATTGAAAAATGACAATCGAAGAGTTCCAACATGCTTTTGGGATATCGAATGGTCTCTGAATTAGGCAATTCTGGTCCCATTTGGAAGCTTGATAAGTTACCATTCCAATGAGCTGGAAATAGTTTAAATTCAAACTCTGAAGAGAGAGTTATGAGGGTTATTATGAAACAAGGAGATTAAGGAAACATTCAGGACCGACGACTGCGATCACACTTATGGATGCCCAAATGGTCTCGGAATACGACGATTCTAGTTAGGAATGAAAGAGCACTAAAGTACCCTTCAGATGACCAAAAATTGACCCAATTTAACATCAAACGATGGAGTTATGGGCGTCTTCGTTGGATCGAACGATTTGGAAAGATTAATTATCCATATTGAAAAATGACGATCGAAGAGTTCCAACGAGCTTTTGGGATACTGAACGGTTTCTAAAATATGCAATTTTGGTCCCATTTTGAAGCTTGACAAGTTACCATTCCAATGACCTGAAATAGTCAACATTTGACCTCTGAAGAGAGAGTAATGAGGGTTACTATTGGACAAGGAGATGAAGGAACATTCAAGATCGACGACTGCGATCCTACTTACAGATGCTAAAATGGTCTCGGAATACAACGATTCCATGCAGGAATGAAAGAGCACTACAGTACCTTTCAGATGACCAAAAATTGACCTAATCCCACATCAAACGATGGAGTTATGGGCGGCTCCGTTAGATCGCACGAATTGGAAAGATTAACTATCCATATTAAAAAATGACGATCGAAGAGTTCCAAAGTCCTTTTGGGATATCGAACGGTTTCTAACTTATACAATTCTGGCCCCATTTTGAAGCTTGACAGGTTATCATACCAATGACCTGAAATAGTCTAAATTCGACCTCTGAAGAGAGAGTTATGAGGGTTACTATTGGACAAGGAGATGAAGGAAACATTCAGGACCGACGACTCCGATCCCACTTACGGATGCCCAAATGGTCTCGGAATACGACGATTCCAGTCAGGAATGAAAGAGCACTAAAGTATCTTTCAGATGACAAAGAATCGACCTAATCCGACATCAAACAATGTAGTTATGGGCGTCTCCATTGGATCGCATGATTTGGAAAGAATAACAATCCATATTGCAAAATGACGATCAAAGAGTTCCAACATGCTTTTAGGATATTAAACGGTCTCTGAATTAGCCAATTCTCGTCCAATTTGTAATCTTGTCAAGTTAACATTCCAATGAGCTCAAAATAGTCTAAATTCGACCTCTGAAGAGAGAGTTATGTGGGTTACTATTGGATAAGGTGATGAAGGAAACATTCAGGACCGACGACTGCGATCCCACTTACGGACACCCAAATAGTCTCGGAATACGACGATTCCAGTCAGGAATGAAAGAGCACTAAAGTACCTTTCAGATGACCAAAAATCGACCCAATCCCACATCAAAGGATGGAGTTATGGGCTTCTCCATTGGATCGCGTGATTAGGAAAGATTAACAATCCATATTGAAAAATGACGATCAAAGAGTTCCAACGTGCTTTTGGGATATCGAACAGTTTCTAAATTATGCAGTTTTGGTCCCATTTTGAAGCTTGACAAGTTACCATTCCAATGACCTGAAATAGTCTAAATTTGACCTCTAAAGAGAGAGTAATGAAGATCACTATTGGACAAGAAGATGAAGGAACATTCAAGACCGACGACTGCGATCCAACTTACAGATGACGAAATGGTCTCGGAATACGATGATTCCTGTCAGGAATGAAATAGCCCTAAAGTACCTTTGAGATTATCAAAAATCGACCCAATCCGACATCAAACGATGGAGTTGTGGGCGTCTTTGTTGGATCGCGTGATTTAGAAAGATTAACTATTTATATTAAAAAATGACGATCGAAGAGTTCCAACGTCCTTTTGGGATATCGAACGGTTTCTAAGTATGTAATTCTGTTCCCATTTTGAAGCTTGACAGGTTATCATTCTAATGACCTAAAATATTCTAAATTCGACCTTTGAAGAGAGAGTTATGAGGGTTACTATTGGACAAGGAGATGAAGGAAACATTCAGGACCGACGACTGCGATCCCACTTACCGATGCCTAAATGGTCTCGGAATACGACGATTCCAGTCAAGAATGAAAGAGCACTAAAATACCTTTCAGATGACTAAAAATTGACCAAATCCAACATCAAATGATGAAGTTATGAGCATCTCCATTGGATTGCGCAATTTGGAAAGTTTAACAATCCATATTGAAAAATGACGATCGAAGAGTTCCAACATGCTTTTGGGATATCGAATTGTCTCTGAATTAGGCAATTCTGGTCCCATTTGGAATCTTGACAAGTTACCATTCCAATGAGTTAGAAATAGTCTAAATTCGTCCTTTGAAGAGAGAGTAATGAGGGTTACTATTGGACAAGGAGATGAATGAACATTCAAGACCGACGACTGCGATCCCACTTACAGATGCCAAAATGGTCTCGGAATACGACGATTCTAGTCAGGAATGAAAGAGCACTACAGTATCTTTCAGAATATAAAAAATTGACCCAATCTGACATCAAATGATGGAGTTATGCGCGTCTCCGTTGGATCACGCGATTTAGAAAGATTAACTATCCTTATTAAAAAATGACGATCGAAGAGTTCCAACGTACTTTTGGGATATCAAACGGTTTCTAAATTATGCAATTCTGGTGCCATTTAGAAGCTTGACAAGTTACCATTCCAATGACTTGAAATATTCTAAATTCGACCTCTGAGAGAGAGTTATGAGGGTTGCTATTGGACAAGAAGAGGAAGGAACATTCATGACTGACGACTGCGATCCCACTTATGGATGCCCAAATGGTCTAGGAATATGATGATTCTAGTCAGGAATGAAAGAGCACTAAAGTACCTTTCAGATGACCAAAAATTGACCCAATCCGATGTCAAACGATGGAGTGATGGGCGTCTCTGTTGGATCGCACGATATGGAAAGATTAACAATACATATTGTAAAATGACGATCGAAGATTTCCAACGTGCTTTTAAGATAACGAATGGTCTCTGAATTAGCCATTTCTCATCCAATTTGTAATCTTGTCAAGTTACCATTCCAATGAGCTCAAAATAGTCTAAATTCAACCTCTGAAGAAAGAGTTATGAGGGTTACTAGTAGACAAGGTGATGAAGGAAACATTTAGGATCGACAATGCGATCCCACTTACGGATGCCCAAATGGTCTCAGAATATGACGATTCCAGTCATGAATGAAAGAGCACTAAAGTGTCTTTCAGATGACAAAAAATCAACCTAGTCCCACATCAAACGATGGAGTTATGGGCATCTCCATTGGATCATGCAATTTGGAAAGATTTACAATCCATATTGTAAAATGATGATCGAAGAGTTCTAATGTGCTTTTGGGATATCAAATGGTCTTTGAATTAGGCAATTCTGGTCCCATTTAGAAGCTTGACAAGTTACCATTCCAATGAGCTTGAAATAATTTAAATTCGAACTCTGAAGAGTGAGTTATGAGGGTTACTGTCGAACAAGGAGATTAAAGGAACATTGAAGACCGACGACTGTGATCCGACTTATGGATACCCAAATGGTCTCGGAATACGACGATTCCAATTAGGAATTAAAGAGCACTAAAGTACCTTTCAGATGACCAAAAATTGACCCAATCTGACTTCAAACAATGGAGTGATGGACGTCTCCGTTGGATCGATCGATTTGGAAAGATTAACAATCCATATTGAAAAATGACGATCGAAGAGTTCCAACGTGCTATTGGGATACCGAATGGTTTCTAAATTACGCAATTTTGGTCACATTTTGAAGCTTGACAAGTTACCATTCCAATGACCTGAAATAGTCTAAATTCGACCTCTGAAGAGAGCGTAATGAGGGTTACTATTGGATAAGGAGATGAAGTAATATTCAAGACTGACGACTGCGATCCCACTTACAGATGCCGAAATGGTCTCGGAATACAACGATTCCAGTCAAGAATGAAAGAGCACTAAAGTACCTTTCCAATGGCCAAAAATTGACCCAATCCTACATCAAATGATGGAGTTATGGGCGTCTCCGTTGGATTGCGTGATTTGGAAATATTAACGATCCATATTGAAAAATGACGATCGAAGAGTTCCAACGTGCTTTTGGGATACCAAATGTTTCTAAATTATGCAACTTTGGTCTGATTTAGAAGCTTGATAAGTTACCATTCCAATGACCAGAAATAGTCTAAATTCGACCTCTGAAGAGAGAGTTATGAGGGTTACTATTAGACAAGGAGATGAAGGAAACATTCAGGACCGACGATTGCGATCCCACTTACGGATGCCAAAATGGTCTCGGAATATGACGATTCCAGTCAGGAATGAAAGAGCACTAAAGTACCTTTTAGATGACCAAAAATCGACCCAATTCGACATCAAACGATGGAGTTATGGGCGTCTCCGTTGGATCGCGCGATTTAGAAAGATTAACTATCCATATTGAAAAATGACGATTGAATAGTTCCAACGTACTTTTGAGAAATCGAACGGTTTCTAAATTATGCATTTCTAGTCCCATTTTGAAGCTTGACAAGTTAACATTCCAATGACCTGAAATAGTCTAAATTCGACCTCTGAAGAGAGAGTTATGAAGGTTACTATTGGACAAGGAGATGAAGGAAACATTCAGGACCGACGACTGCGACCCCACTTACGGATGCCCAAATGGTCTCGGAATACGACGATTCCAGTCAGGAATGAACGAGCACTAAAGTACCTTTCAGATGACCAAAAATTGACCCAATCCAACATCAAACAATGGAGTTATGGGCGTCTCCATTGGATCGCGCGATTTGGAAAGATTAACAATCCATATTGCAAAATGACTTTCGAAGAGTTCCAACGTGCTTTTAGGGTATTGAACGGTCTCTGAATTAGCCAATTCTCATCCAATTTGTAATCTTGTCAAGTTACCATTCCATTGAGCTCAAAATCATCTAAATTCGACCTCTGAAGAGAGAATTATGAGGCTTACTATTTGACAAGGTGATGAAGGAAACATTCAGGACCAATGACTGCGATCCCACTTACGGATGCCCAAATTGTCTCGTCGGGAATGAATGAATAAGTAAGATTCTCATATCGATGGAATGAATGAGCACTGAAAAGTACCATTTCGGATGACCAAAAATGCAATTTTGATCCCATTTTGAATAGTTACCATTCCAACAACTTAAATTCGACCTCTGAAGAGAGAGTAATGAGGGTCACTATTGGACAAGGAGATGAAAGAACATTCAAGACCGACAACTGCAATCCCACTTACAGATGACGAAATGGTCTCGGAATATGACGATTCTAGTTAGGAATGAAATAGCACTAAAGAACCTTTAAGATGAGCAAAAATCGACCCAATCCGACATCAAACGATGGAGTTATGGGCATCTCCGTTGGATCGCATGATTTGGAAAGATTAACTATCCATATTAAAAAAAGACGATCGAAGAGTTCCAACGTCCTTTTGGGATATCGAACGGTTTCTAAGTATGCAATTCTGATCCCATTTTAAAGCTTGACGGGTTACCATTCCAATGACCTGAAGTATTCTAAATTCGACCTCTGAAGGGAGAGTTATGAGTGTTACTATTGGACAAGGAGATGAAGGAAATATTCAGGACCGACGATTGCGATCCCACTTACGGATGCCCAAATGGTCTCAGAATATGATGATTCTAGTCAGGAATGAAAGAGCACTAAAATACCTTTTAGATGACCAAAAATTGACCTAATCCCTCATCAAACGATGGAGTTATGAGCATCTCCGTTGGATTGCGCGATTTGGAAAGATTAATAATCCATATTGAAAAATGACGATCGAAGAGTTCCAACGTGCTTTTGGGATATCGAATCGTCTATGAATTAGGCAATTCTGGTCCCATTTGGAAGCTTGACAAGTTACCATTCCAATTAGCTAGAAATAGTCTAAATTCGTCCTCTAAAGTGAGAGTAATGAGGGTTACTATTGGACAAGGAGATGAAGGAACACTCAAGACTGACGACTGCGATCTCACTCATAGATGCCAAAATGGTCTCGGAATATGACAATTCTAGTCAGGAATAAAAGAGCACTAAAGTACCTTTCAGATGACGAAAAATTGACCCAATCCGACATCAAACGATGGAGTTATAGGCGTCTCCGTTGGATTGCGCGATTTGGAAAGATTAACTATCCATATTAAAAAAAAATGACGATCGAAGAGTTCCAACAAACTCTTGGGATATCGAAGGGTTTCTAAATTATGCAATTCTAGTGCCATTTTGAAGCTTGACAAGTTACCATTCCAATAACCTGAAATAGTCTAAATTAGACCTCTGAAGAGAGAGTTATGAGGGTACCTATTGGACTAGGAGATGAAGAAAACATTCATGACCAACGACTGCGATCCCACTTATGGATGCCCAAATGGTCTCAGAATACAATGATTCTAGTTAGAAATGAAAGAGCACTAAAGTACCTTTCAGATGACCAAAACTTGACCCAATCCGACGTCGAACGATGGAGTTATGGGAGTGTCCATTGGATCGTGCGATTTGGAAAGATTAATAATCCATATTACAAAATGACGATCGAAGAGTTCCAACGTGCTTTTAGGATATTGAACGGTCTCTGAATTAGCCAATTCTCATCCAATTTGTAATCTTGTCAAGTTACCATTCCAATGAGCTCAAAATCGTCTAAATTCAACCTCTAAAGAGAGAGTTATGAGGGTTACTATTAGACAAGGTGATGAAGGAAACATTCAGGTTCGACGACTGCGATCCCACTTACAGATGCCCAAATGGTCTCGGAATACGACGATTCCAGTCAGGAATGAAAGAGCACTAAAGTACCTTTCAGATGACCAAAAATTGACCCAATCTGACGTCAAACGATGGAGTTATGGGCGTGTCCATTGGATTGCGTGATTTGAGAAGATTAACAATCCACATTACAAAATGACGATCGAAGAGTTCCAATGTGCTTTTAGGATATTGAACGGTCTCTGAATTAGCCAATTCTCGTCCAATTTGTAATCTTGTCAAGTTACCATTCCAATGAGCTCAAAATCGTCTAAATTCAACCTATGAAGAGAGAGTTATGAGGGTTACTATTAGACAAGTTGATGAAGGAAACATTCAAATTCGACGACTGCGATCCCACTTACGGATGCTCAAATGGTCTCGGAATACGACGATTCTAGTCAGGAGGAATGAAAGAGCACTAAAGTACCTTTCAGATTACCAAAAATTGACTCAATCTCACATCAAACGATGGAGTTATGGGCGTCTTCGTTGGATCGCACGATTTGGAAAGATTAACAATCCATATTGAAAAATGACGATCGAAGAGTTCTAACGTGCTTTTGGGATATCGAATGGCCTCTGAATTAGGCAATTTTGGACCCATTTGGAAGCTTGACAAGTTACCATTCCAATGAGCTAGAAATGGTTTAAATTCAAACTCTGAAGAGAGGTTTATGAGGGTTACTGTCGAACAAGGAGATTAAGGGAACATTTAGGACCGACGACTGTGATCCCACTTATGGATGTCCAAATGGACTCAGAATACGATGATTCCAGTTAGGAATGAAAGAGCACAAAGTACCTTTCAAATGACAAAAAATTGACCTAATCTGACATCAAACGATGGAGTTATGGGCGTCTCCGTTGGATCGAGCGATTTGGAAAGATTAACAATCCATATTGAAAAATGACGACCGAAGAGTTCCAACGTGCTTTTGGGATAGCCGTTGAGGCACAAAAAATATCTCATTGCAGTGGTCAGAGAATTCCATGATACAGGTTTTTTCCTGGGTTGCACAATCTGTATTTTGGTAAAAATCATGTCTTGGGGTATTTTGGTAAAAATCATGTCTGGGGGTATTTTGGTAAAAATCCATGTCGGGGTATTTTTATAAAAAATCCATGTCGGGGGTATTTTGGTAAAAATCCATGTCGGGGGTATTTTGGTAAAAATCCATGTCAGGGGTATTTTGGTAAAAATCATGTCCGGGGGTATTTTGGTAAAAATTCATGTCGGGGGTATTTTGGTAAAAATTATTGTCCGGGGGTATTTTGGTAAAAATCACGTCTGAGGGTATTTTGGTAAAAATTCATGTCCAGGGGTAGTTTAGGTATTTTGGTAAAAATCCATGTTCAGGGGTAGTTTAGGTATTTCAGTAAAAGACATTGAAAAGGGTATTTTGGTAAAAAGGGGTATAAGTGTTATTTTAATAGAGAGAGACTGTACACCACCATTTAAGGGAGCATGATGGACACCATGGTTTAAGAAAAGAAGATGTCCATATGTGAATGGATAAGTGGTGGTGATCGCCACTCTGTAAGAGTGGTGGGGCCTATAAATACCCCTCCCCTCTTCATTTGAAGGGTTAGATCGGTCGGATCAGTTGGTGGGCCAGGAAATGAAAAAGAAGAAGTGAGGAGAGAGAGAGAGGTTACGCGGACCGCGCAACGAAAGTCGTTGTTGCACGACCCGCGCAAGGAAGCTTGCAGTTGCGCCAACCACGCAAAGGAGGCTAGCTGTTGCACCAACCGCATGAGGGAAAGATGAGGTTGCACGACTGCGCAACCAACTGAATCCTCCGACTTGCGTAAACAGGAAGAAAAGATATTTTTCTTCTACTGTATTGCTGGTGGGGTCCAGTACAAAAGCCTTTCGAGAAATCCACACCGTCCACCATCTTCCTCTCGGGATTTCGACCGTCAATGATGGGTTTTGGTTGTCCGATGATGTGACCCACCGAGATAATCAAGATGCAACAGTAGACGAACGGTCCTCTTTCGATCGATGTAATGATCATTTGAATGAGCATGTTCGCCAAAGATCAACATGGTTGCGATTGATTTTTCTCCCTCTACCCAATGGACGCTTCAGATCAATCTTTCACTGCGTGATGGTGGCCCACAACAGATGAACGCAACCTCTGTTTCGCAACAGAGTCGACGTACGTCGACTCTGTAATGTGTGATGGCCCACTTATTGAAGTCGAATGGAAAATCTACTCCGTCCATTGGACCTAGAGCAAAAAATCATCCGGAAAGGAGTCCTTCTGAGGTGAAATTGGTGCAGTCCATGAGTTTGACTACTCCGCCGTCCATCTTACATTTAACAGTTAAGATTCTGCAGAAGCTTGCATGGTTTCGAAATGCCACCTTGGCAAGGGTTAAATCTCTCTTTTGAACACAATGGACGGTACAGATTGATGATTTGAATATAGAGTAGGCCACACTACGAAAATTGCAAATGCATGGTGAAGACACTGTAGCGTTTTAAGAAATTGAGAAGTGCGCTGACCGATTTTAGGAAATTCCGTGCGCGGCTTGTGCACTCATGCACTGTATACATGCGATGTACATGTGGGCTCCAGCATGATTTTCATGGGAAATCTGCTCCATCCATCCGCTTTGCCACTATGTTTAACGTGTTGAGACCGAGTTTGAAGCATATCCTGATATTAGGCGGGTCGCAAATCAGGATTTCAGGGGCTGATTTGACAGTTTGACCATTTCTAGAAGGATCCAAGAGCTGAAATTAGACATGTACGGCTAATTCGTGGTCCCAAGCCTACATGTAAAGTTTTGAGCTGATTAGATGGTGGCAACCCCATAATCTTACATTCTGGGCAAGTTCTTAGGCCCGTTTAACAAGACAGCTCCACATTTCAAGGAAGATTCAAGAAGAGTGACTGGAAGGATGCTCGGAGCTGACTTTAAGCCTAAGATTGGCTGATCAATTCAGTAATTCCTCCTAAGTATCTAGGAGATGACCAAAATAGCATCGGAGTACTGCCGAAATTTCTATCAGACTATCTTGTCTACTTTGATTAATTGTATTTTGTTTTCAGAATCAAGGGAATTCGAGGATGTAAATGAACTCAGAATAAACGTGATCAATGTTCTCTTGTTCTTTCTTTGTTATCATTGAGTAAATCTCTCAAACCAAACGCATTTGTTTTCTTGTTGAAACAAAATGGCGACTCTGCTGGGGAATATTATTGGATGGTAACTTAGAAGATATTCAGAGAACATTTATCACTTTTTAGCGTCGTATAGACCCCAAAATGGCGACTCTCAGCGGGAACATCCTCCCCTTCATCTCTGAAAATAAAGTACGATATTATTTAATAAATAAACCAATACTCTGTTTTGAATGACAGATATACCACAGTGCTCTTTCTCTCGACTAATATAGTTGTCTACTTCACATCCGATAGACTTACACCAAAAGTATCAGAGTAGATCAAAATCCATTGCGATCAAAGACAGATAATGTCAAGTAATGTCGAAAGCAGTTTCTACTTCATCAGTAGTGCAACAAAAGAATGAAGAACGGATGATAGTGTGTTAAAGGTATAGGGTATTGCGCGTATAGGGACAATGATGATTCGATCAAACTGATGATGACGTCTGAGATTTGGTGAAAGGAATATCATCCTGCCGAGTACGAATAACGGTACATTCGAACGACTACCGTGAACAACAGTAAACCTTAAGAAAACCTTCAGATGAGAGAGAACCCTGGGGGCATCGTCACAACTTGACAAAGTAAAGATCAAGTTAAATTTGTAATTTGCGAAGGGTCAAAGTGAAGCTACTCAACTCTTATATGAATCAGCTATTTGAAAGTCTTAAAAGAGTAGCAGACTTAAAAGAATAGCAGCAAATACTGCCGAAGAAAGAAAGCAAAACAAAAGATTGCCGAACGTAAATAGTTGAAATTCCGCTAACGAGAACATCGGTAATTTTACAAGTAAGAAAGTAAAGAAAGGGTTCGGACAATACAAGGATTACATGAAACATACAGTCGAAGAAGGATGATATACTGCTTATGAGGAATCAATCGCTAGCTGCATAGGTATTCAAAATACCATAGTTAAGGTATTAAAGGAAATAAAACAAAGAAGAAAAGAAGAATATGTAAGAAGAAAGCAAGACAGCATGTTGACTCAGAAGTATCATAGCGTGTTGACTCGAAAGATTCACGACACAATTATTCAGGAGGCAGACAAGGGCATGCAAAATACGTCATCTTTGAAGATAAACTACAGTTTTGATGCTTCTAAATAAAAAAAGGGCAAGATAAGCAATCTCAGAATGCCAAAATCCTAGAATCCCAAATGAGGTAATCGTTGATTCCCCGAAATGATAATTGTCTATATCAATTTTTGTATGTCAAAGTTGGGGCAAAAGCAAGCACTGAGATAGCAAGCATTGATGATTGCTATCAAGCATTGACGATTGTCGCCAACAAGTAGAGGAGTAAAAGGATTGCGAAAGACAAGGTCATGTACTCTCCCTTATGCGAATGAATAAAAGTGCAAATTGTCAATTGACTTCGAATTTTAGGAGAAATTCAGGAGATACGATTGAAGAAGAAAGAAAAGTGAATAGCTTGAAGAACAAGTTGCAGAAGACGATTGATAAAAGCGAAATTATTAAGGTGTACAACCAGACAATTATCATTAAAAAAAAAAGAGAAAGAAATAACAGTACAAAGGCCTGATTAGTTCAAGACCGGGGGCAAAGCTAATCTTGAGCAAAAGTATGAAATGATGCGGTGTCAGCATATTTGTTAAAGGTCACAATATCATGATTTTGATTACAAAGATTCCTAGAGCAATGCTTCCTAATCCAAAAGGGGGCAGGACAAGTGAGTAAGAACTGTGAAATATATTTCTCACCATAGAATGTATTTCTTTTATGTATATGAATGAAATGCAGGCTTTCAAGCATATCGAGTCATTGCCAAATGCAAAGCGTCAATGACGATCGCCAAATGAAAAACAAGCGTGGATGATTGCAGCCAAGCATTGATGATTGCTGTCAAAGCATTGACGATTGTCATCAACGCCAAAGATTTCCATCAGAATCGCCAGGTACCGATGATTATCGCAAAAATTAGCAACTATCGCTGTCGTCATCAATCGCTTATCAAAATTGCTATCATCGCCAAGCTGATACACTATTTTAAACATGATATGAATGTTCACATAACATTATCAGCAGCGACGAAATATCAATTATTGATCCACCATCTTTTGGCAGTGGAATAAACTATATAGCCAACCACATATATAAAGTTGATGATAGCGATGGTAGCTTAACATTTAAGGCAGCCTAGCCAAGCCTATACGGCCAACTACGCATAAGGCCTATCAAGATCGCCATTCGGGCAGCGGCGAGAAGCCAGTGGCCCTAAAAAGCCCGTGAAGGCCATCGTACGCATACTTATGTGGGCAGCTGACGGAGCTAGTGACTAAAAGCCTAAAAGGCCAAAAAAGTCATCAATGGCCAGTCACGTGTAAGACCGATGCCGTCTGTATAGCTTTCTGGTAGCGTCACGGGGAACAGAGGAAAATACCCTCCCATGAAATGGGCTTAACCTTGTAGACGAAGAAAAAGCGGGCCGCAGTGTGAGCTCTTTGGCCATGTCCATAGATAGGTCAACCATGCGTAAGACTCCCCAGATTTTTGGCTCGATTTCAGTACTAACTCATGAGGAAGGGCTTAAACCTACTCATTGACGGACTAGCAGTCCAAGATTTGGTACTCCAAAGGTTGCCTTATGAGCTATGTGAACTCTAGAGAGTTATCGCGGCCAACCCTGTGCATAATTTCAACTGACTTCACCGCCCCGATAGCTTCATCGGGCCACTCTAATGGATCGCGGTTTGTGAACTCCCTAGGCAGTGAGAAGTCCAGTGAACTCCCAAGAGTTATAGAGACCATCACATAAGACCACATGACTCCACTACTCAAGAGTCTAAAAAACTGTATGTGCTTCACTACTCAAGAGCTTAAACTGTGTGTTGCTCCACTACTCAAGAGCCTAAACTGTGTGTAGGTGTCAGTCCAGTAGTGTCAGTCAAGTCCAGTCTAGTTCAATCTAGACTAGTCAAGTCAAGTCCAGTCTAGTTCAATCTAGATTAGTCAAGTCAAGTCCAGTCTAGTTCGATCTAGACTAGTCGAGTCAAGTCGAGTCAAGTCAGGTCAAGGTCAGTCTTGTCCAGTTAAAGTATGGTCAGTCAAAAAAACACTATCTCCACTACTCAAAAAGCATAAACTAAGCATAGCACTCAAAATGCTGTAGATACATATTTCATTTTAGAGATGCTCAAATATGCAAAGCATAAATTATGCATGGCATTCAAAATACCGTAGATACATATTTCACTCTGAATATACTCAAATATGCAATGGCCTGATAAAATCTTAAACATTGATTAGACAACATGCAAAAATGTGTTTCTCTTGAATCAGGTTCAAATTACAACATCAATAAATGCCTTCAAAATATTGGCAATTATCTACTCAAAAGTTCAAATCTTCAAGATCAACTACCAGCCTTCAATTGTAATATACGTATTCTTCTGACAAGGATCGAAATTCTTTAAAAGGAGCAGCAAAGATTATCCATCCTTCAAGAGTATTAACAGGCTTCACTTCGAAAATATTATCTTCTAAAGAAATCATTATGTAAAGTTGACCTGGAAAGGGGGCAGGATCTATGTCTTCAAAATAATCTATGCCTTGGTCTTTCTAATAATCTCTTATGCACGGTGGAGGAATTCATATGCCAAGAATTATGAATAATGATATCGCAAGACTCCAAGTACCAAATCTGATGGAGACAAAGAACAGACTGAATCATCATCAGTAACTTCTATGTCCTTTGAAAAGTTATTAAATGGAAATTGAAAAGAAGTCTTGTCTATTTTTCAGAATCAGCAAAGATCCAAGGAAAAGTCTATGAAGAAATATTAAGGAGCACAAGCTAGAAACGACTCAACAAAAAGACTCAGCGATTGAACCTTTGGAGCTAGAAATGATATCTCCAAGAGCGCGATTTAATGAGCAAAAGATACAATGTAAAGCATGATGACAAGTGCAAAGATGAAGTGATTAAATCATTATCATATTGCGAATATTGTAATCATCTTAAAAAAGAGGAGAAGTTTTTAATAAATTTCAAAATTATCAATGCTTCATGAAGCTAAATTGGAAAATTATAATGTCTTGAGATACTAATTCTAATTAATTTGGCAGGAAAGACTATTATTCGAAAGCTTGGATTATGCAGATCATGAATAAAGAAAACAATCGAAAAAGTTATTGCAGCAGGAGCAACATTAAAGAACAACCCCAGATACAGAATTGAAGAAAAGAGTCGCTAGAATTGATCAAAGAGACCGTTGCAGCAGCAGTGGTGTTGAAAGATACTCTCTGGTCAAGATACTCAGGGACAAAGTTGTCACAATTGTTGCATAGATGTGTTTCAATGAAAAGAGAATTTCATCTTCTCTAGTGAAGCATCCGCTCAACATTGCTAGCAGCAATCATTCAAGTCTTCCGTTCGAGCGCAATCATTCAAGTCTTCCGTTCGAGCGCAATCATTCAAGTCTTCCATTCAAGCGCAATCATTCAAGTCTTCCGTTCGAGCGCAATCATTCAAATCTTCCGTTCAAGCGCAATCAAATCTTCCGATCGAGCGCAATCATTCAAATCTTCCGGTCGAACGCAATCATTCAAATCTTCCGTTTAAATATGAGCATTCCAGTCTTCTAGTCAAATATGAGCATTCTGGTCTTCTGGTCAAGTATGAGCATTCAAGTCTTCTAGTCAAACGCGATCATCCAGTCTTCCATGCAAGCATGATCATCCAGTCATCCTTTAGTTGCAGTTCATTCAAGTTCTTCGGGTAGAGGAAGATTGATCCTCCATTTGATTTCAGGAATCAATCAAAGAAGGATCGAGGGGGCATCTGTTGAGGCACAAAAAATATCTCATTGCAGTGGTCAGAGAATTCCATGATACAAGTCTTTTCCAAGGTTACACAATCTGTATTTTGGTAAAAATCATGTACGGGGGTATTTTGGTAAAAATCCATGTCCGGTGTATTTTGGTAAAAAAAAAATCCATGTCGGGGTATTTTGGTAAAAATCTATGTTGGGGGTATTTTGGTAAAAATTCATGTTCGGGGGTATTTTGGTAAAAATCCATGTCGGGGGTATTTTGGTAAAAATCATGTTCAGGGATATTTTGGTAAAAATTCATGTTGGGGGTATTTTGGTAAAAATTCATGTTCGAGGGTATTTTGGTAAAAATCATGTTCGGGGGTATTTGGTAAAAATCCATGTCCAGGGATAGTTTAGGTATTTTGGTAAAAATCTAAGTCTAGGGGTAGTTTAGGTATTTCAGTAAAAGGCATTGAAAAGGGTATTTTGGTAAAAAGGGGTGCATAAGTGTTATTTTAATGGAGAGATATTATACACCACCATTTAAGGGAGCTTGATGGACACCATGGTTTAAGAAAAGAAGATGTCCATATGTGAAGGGATAAGTGGTGGTGATCGCCACTCTGTAAGAGTGGTGGGGCCTATAATACCCCTCCCCTCTTCATTTGAAGGGTTGGATTGGTCGGATCAGTTGGTGGGCCAGGAAATGAAGAAGAAGAAGTGAGGAGAGAGAGAGAGAGCCGTTGTTGCGTGGTCCACGCAACAAAAGTCGTTGTTGCGCCAACCGTGCAAAGAAGGTCGCTGTTGCACGGACCGTGCAACGAAAGTTGCTGTTGCGTGACCCGGGCAAGGAAGCTTGCAGTTGCGCCAACCACACAAAGGAGGCTAGCTGTTGCTCCAACCGCGCAAGAGAAAGATGAGGTTGTGCGAACCGCGCAACCAACCGAATCCTCGGACGTGCGTAAACAGGAAGATTCTTCTACTGCATTGCTGGTGAAGTCCAGTACAGAAGCCTTTTGAGAAATCCACATCGTCCACCCTCTTCCTCTCGGGATTTCGATTGTCAATGACGGGTTTTGGTTGTCCGATGATGTGACCCACCGAGATAATTAAGCTTCAACAGTAGACGAACGGTCCTCTTTCGATCGATGTAATGAGCATGTTCGCTAAAGATCAACATGGCTGCGATTGGTTTTTCTCCCTCTACCCAATAGACGCTTCAGATCAATCTTCACTGCATGATGGTGGCCCACAACAGATGAACGTAACCTTTGTTTCACAACAGAGTCGACGTACATCGACTCTGTGATGTGTGATGGCCCACTTATTGAAGCCGAATGGAAAATCTCATCCGTCCATTGGACTCAGGGCGAAAAACCATCTGGAAAGGAGTCATTCTGAAGTGAAATTGGTGCAGTCCACGAGTTTGACTACTCCGCCGTCCATCTTACATATAACGGTTAAGATTCTGGAACAGCTTGCATGGTTTCGAAATGCCAACTTGGCAAGGGTTAGATTTCTCTTTTGAACACAATGGACAGTACAGATTGATGATTTGAATATGGAGTAGGCCACACTAAGAAAATTGCAAATGCATAGTAAAGATGCTGTAGCATTTTAAGAAATGGAGAAGAAGGAATCGGTCAGCGCACGGTGACCGATTTTAGGAAATTCCGTGCACGGCTTGTGCACTCATGCACTGTATACATGCGATGTACATGTGGGCTCCAACATGATTTTCATGGGAAATCTGCTCCATCCATCTGCTTTGCCACAATGTTTAACGCGTTGAGATCGAGTTTGAAATCTTGATATCAGGTGGGCCGCAAATCAGGATTTTAGGGGCTGATTTGACAGTTTGGCCATTTCTAGAAGGATCCAAGAGCTGAAATTTGACGTGTACTGCTAATTCGTGGTCCCAAGCCTGCATGTAAAGTTTGGAGCTGATCGGATGGTGGCAAACCCATAATCTTACATTCTGGGCAAGTTCTTAGGCCAGTTTAACAAGACCGCTCCTCATTTCAAGGAAGAGTGACTGGAAGGATGCTCAGAGCTGACTTCAAGCCCGAGATTGGCTGATCGATTTAGCAATTCCTCCTAAGTACCTAGGAGATGACCAAAATAGCGTCGGAATACTGCCAAAATTTCTATCAGACTATCTTGTCTACTTTGATTATTGTATTTTGTTTTCAAAATCAAGGGAATTCGAGGATGTTAATGAACTTAGAATAAAAGTGATCAATGTTCTCTTGTTCTTTCTTTGTTATCATTGAGTAAATCCCCCAAACCAAACACATTTGTTTTCTTATCAAAACAATACCGAACGGTTTTTAAATTATGCAAATTTGGTCCCATTTTTAAGCTTGACAAGTTACCATTCCAATGACCGATGACTGCGATCCCACTTACAGATGCCGAAATGGTCTCGGAATACAAAAGAGCACTAAAGTACCTTTCAGAAGACTAAAACTCGACCCAATCCCATATTAAACGATGGAGTTATGGGCGTCTCCGTTGGATCGCGCGATTTGAAAAGATTAACAATCCATATTGAAAAATGACGTTCAAAGAGTTCCAACGTGCTTTTGGGATACCAAAGGTTTCTAAATTAGGCAATTTTGGTCCCATTTTGAAGCTTAACAAGTTACCATTCCAATGACCGAAAATAGTCTAAATTCAACCTCTAAAGAGAGAGTAATGAGGGTTACTATTGGACAAGGAGATGAAGGAACATTCAAGACCGACGACTGCGATCCCACTTACAGATGCCAAAATGGTCTCAGAATACGACGATTCCAGTTAGGAATGAAAGAGCACAAAGTACCTTTCAGATGACCAAAAATTGACCCAATCCAACATCAAACGATGGAGTTATGGGCGTCTCCATTGGATCGCGCGATTTGGAAAGATTAACAATCCATATTGCAAAATGACGATCGAAGAGTTCCAACGTACTTTTAGGATATTGAACTGTCTCTGAATTAGCCAATTCTCGTCCAATTTATAATCTTGTCGAGTTACCATTCCAATGAGCTCAAAATAGTCTAAATTCGACCTCTGAAGAGAGGGTTATGAGGGTTACTATTGGACAAGGTGATGATGGAAACATTCAGGACCGACGATTGCGATCCCACTTACGGATGTCCAAATGGTCTCAGAATACGACGATTTTAGACAGGAATAAAAGAGCACTAAAGTACCATTCAGATGACCAAAAATTGACCCAATCCCACATCTGTTGAGGCATAAAAATAAGGAGAAGAAAATAACAATATTACCTTGCACGGGTCCCCGCAAAGTATATCGGTTGCGTGGGTCCTTGCAAAGTATATCGATTGCGCGGGTCCCCGCAAAGCATATCGATTACACAACAAGAGTTCCAAGTGATTATTCAAGATATATCCCACATCGCTAAGATTAATGGTTCCACACGTGTAAACACCTATAAATACCCCTTCCCCTCCATTTGGACGATTGGAAGATTTCGGAGCGAAAGCAGAGTAAAGAAGAAGACTGAAGGTAGGAGCAAAGGGCTTCAGTAGGTTGCGCGGACCCGCTCAACCAATGTCCTTTGCGCGGGACCGCGCAACCCATATCCTTTGCGCGGGACTGAGCAAACAGATTGCTCTGCAGTCTGTAACAGCAAAAGGCTGTCATTCTGTCAAAATGCTTGAAGCCCCAAGTCTTCAAGTTCTTCAAGTTCTTCCTGTTCAAGTGAAAGGAAGAGTTATCAACAGAGATGCATATTCCTCCTGAGTCTTAGGAGATGATTAAAATAACGCCGGAATGCTACCGGAATCTCTATCTCCTTGAAGATTGTTGATCGATTTGTCAATTCCTCCTAAGTCCTCGGGGATGACTGAGATCACTACTGTTATGCTGCCAACATTTATATTTGACTATAACAGTTGAATTTATAATAGTTTCTTTGTACTAAGTAATCAATCTTAGAATCAAGGGATATTAGAGGATGTAAATGAACTCAAAATTAATAAAGTGTGATGATTGTCTTTATACTTTTCTCTGTTATGTCTGAATAAGATAAATTCCCCAAATCAAATACATTTGTTTTCTTGTCGAAAACAAAATGGCAACTCTGCTGGGGAAATTTGTCTTATTTAGTATTAACATTAGAAAAGCGATAAAGCTTTTATCACTTTTTGGCGTCTCTCAGACGCCAAAATGGTGACTCTCAGTGGGAACATCCTCCCCTTCATCTCTAAGATAGATTACTTAATCCTTCACATACTAATTTAGTGTGCATTTCATTATTGAAGGTACCTGAATTCAATCACAAAGTACAACTGATGGCTAGTCTTGCAAGGAAAGTGAACTTCTACTTCACCTCTACTGGGTTCATAGTAGAGTATGCGCCAAGCCAAACCCTAGAGCGCACAGATCCACATCTTGCAAATGGACATAAAATGACTCAAGTAACAACTGGAGTTGTATCTGTTTCACCTCAACCGCAGGAAAGTGAGGGGGATTGGACTATGGTCCTGTCCCATAAGACAAAAGCAAGGAATCTGAAAAGTCGTAAAGCGAACTCATCTCTGCTGAGAGCCAGAGGACCGATCACACGCAATACAGTCAGAAAGAACCCCGAACTGGCTCCTCCTGCGATATATCCCGAGCGAACAACTCCACAGTTCACGTCACACGATTTTCCGGTTCTGGCTGCCCCAAAGACCAGATAGATGGGAGAACAGAAAGGTAAAGCGCTGATGATAAGCTCACCGATGCCTATGTCACCCCCGGTAAGTTCACCAATAACTGTGTCGCCCCGATCGATCAGCAGTACAGGGAGCACACAAAAGTCGAATGAGGCTCCGATCTCTCCCCTATTTGTAAGCCCTGTCGCATCAACATATTCTCATCTTACTCCAACGACAGCTTCGACAAGTAGTAAAGAAGTCACAGTGTATATGGCCGAGACGAGTTAAGAAAATAGGCCAACTACCGAAGATCATGTTAACCAGCTGGCAAAAGTGCAAAGAGCGCTAATAAATGAATGTCGAAACCTCAGAGAAGCCTTGGCAACTCTGGCGCATAAAGTAGCCCAAATAGCAGCTCAACCGATGATGGGAATAACGAATGGACAGGAAAGTCAGCCTGAAGGTTCTCGTCCACAAGGGGTAGGATCGCGGGGATCCGTTCCAGCAGCAAGAACCATAACACAAGATGATATAAGACAAGTCGTTAAAGAAACCGTGAGAATAGAAAGAGAGCGGGAACATACTAGCCGCTTCAGATACCGAACACCCTATCCAAGGGAGGTAGAGGATGTTCCATTTCCGGCAAACTTCAAGCATCCAGATTTCCAGAAATTCAACAGGGAGGGATCGCAAGAAGAACATCTAATGCATTTCATTACCAGTATGGGGAATTTCTCTACGGTACCATAGTATTGTCTGAGGCTGTTCGGGTCATCGCTGACACACAAAGCATTTCGGTGGTATTCCAGCTTGACTCTTAGATCAGTGCGGACTTGGGAGCAAATGCAGGACGCTTTTATGTCAAACTTCTTCTCATCAGAACGTGATGTCAGCATTACAGAATTGGTCTCCATACGGCAGCGAGAAGGGGAACCGGTGGAAAAGTTCATAGACAGATGGAAAACATTGGGGGCATCGTGTAGACAACTGCCAGGAACAGGTAAAAATGTATTTAAATTCTATGGAAACGGGAATCGCGTTTGGGCTCACCAGTGCTGACATCAGGACATTCCGTGACCTAGCCACCAAAGCTCACACATTAGAATTAATGACCCGCAAGATGCCAGCATTTCACCGGGAGGCTGTTAGAAGAATACCTAGCAGGATGACTATGAATATCGTCGATCGTGACATGAAAAATTAAGATACAGGGGGCTCAAGGGACAAGAGACCAGAACGAAAGGCAAGATGGAACCAGCCGAAAAATAGATACAATGGAAAAAGGCTCAAGATGCTTGATTCTCACGAAGGGTTCGATTTCGATAAAGAAGATGTTGTTCCTATGATGAAGCAATTACTAAAAGCTGGCACCCTAGAGTTACCAGAGCCCAAGCATCCAGAAGATGTAACAAAGACCAGAGAAAGAGATTTCTGCCGTTATCATCGTTTGGTAGGACACCCGACAGAAAATTGCTACACGTTGAAATGTATCATACAATGAATGATAAATAAGGGTGAGATAATAACCAGTGAAGACAAAGGAAAGAATACGAGGGCGACGGTAAACATGTTTTCAGTCTAGAAAAAGGCTAGAGAAGTAAAAGAGAAAGAGGGTCAAACGTTGACAAAGAATGCAACAATGATTACGTTGCGATCAGGAAAGAGAGTAACGAACCTAGTGAAACAGAAAGTAGGAATCGTAAGGAAAGAAGTTATTGAAAAATAAAACAACGATGATAGAAATGAAAACAGGAATGAAATGGCAAAAGTGGTTTATGATGTAGTTAGCCATTTGAAAGGCATACCGGCGCGTTTAAGCATCTATAACGCACTCAAGTTATCAGAAGAGTTTCGGCAAAGTTTGATCCAAGCATTGTCCGATCACAGCGTTAGAGAAATTCTGCTGACAGAAATGAAACAAGAAAGACAATGAATAGACAGATTGTCTACCAGTCATCTCATTTTCCGATGATGATTTGATTGGTGAGACGGAACATAACAGGCCACTAATGATAGAGGGTCATATCTGTGGGAAGCGGGTAAAGCGGATTATGATAGACAATGAGTTTGCAGTAAACCTTTTACCACTCTTGATGGTGAGCAAATTGGGTTTTCGTCGTTCTGATCTGCGCCCTAGTGGAATGATGATACAGGGCTTCAATCAAGATGGACAACGCGCACTTGGTAAGATTACAGTGATGTTGGAGGTAGGAGAATTAACTACTAATGTCGTATGTCATGTCATAAATGCCGTGACAACATACAATCTTCTCCTGGGAAGGCCCTGGATTCATCAGTACAGCATCATACCCTCTACTTTGCACCAATGCTTCAAATACTGTAAGAACGGAATACAGTGTAAGGTGATGGCCGACACGAGACCATATACAGAAGCCGAGTCTTTCTTCGCGGACGCCAGTTATTATAAAGGGTTCTCTGAAGAGGCGGGAAACAATGATAAAAACAAATCTTAAAGGACATCCGAGTAGACAATGTTGAAGAAGAAAGGGCAGAATCTTCTAGGATTGCAGGAGCAAGGAAGAAGTTCTATTTTGTGCCCAAGCGTCTAAGACAACCGGGGCAGCCGCCGTTAACCTTGTTATCAACGGAATAGTTGAAAATTCTGCAGTCTAATTATACGATGCCGCTACCCAATGTTGAAAGGTGTAAGTCATTTTTAGCCGCTCCAGGAAGATTTTAAGTCAAAGCTAGTACCAAATACCTCGAGCCGATAGAATTCCATGTTACAATAGAAGCAAAGACTGAAGTCACGAATAATGTATACCACGGAAGGCTGACACCACAAAATCTGAAAAAATACAGTTCAGTGAGCAAGAAGATCATGAGGAATATGGGTTTTGATTGTAATAAACCCACGGGGCTGAACCACGGAAAGGGAATTCAAATCCCTCTTGGGGTTAACCGGGAAAAGCAGAAGAAATTCTAAGGGCTCGGAGTAGAGTCATCAGTAAATATGGTTACGACCACACAAATGCCAAAATAGGACCCTAAAACAGTCGAGTACCCTGAGATAGCTCCGAGACAAATAGAAGACGGGGGGCAACCGACAATAGACGGCCTGCGAGAAATAAACTTGGGAACAGACGAAGAGTCAAGGAATACGTTTATCAGCGTTAGTCTTTCTGAGTAGGAATCTGAGAAATATGGCCAACTTCTCAAAAAAAATAAAGACGTCTTCGCCTGGACGTATGAACAAATGCCGGGTTTGGAACCCTCCGTAGCGATGCACCGATTAAATATCTCCAAAGAAAAGAAGCCGATAAAGCAAGCACAGACGCGATTTCACCCAGACCTAATGCCATTAATAGAAGAAGAGGTCAACAAACTGATAAAGGTTGGGTTCATCAGGGAAGTCAAGTATCCTAGGTGGATATCGAACATTGTTCTCGGGAAAAAGAAGAACGGACAAGTTAGAGTGTGCATTGACTTTAGGGATCTAAACGAGGCTTGTCTAAAAGATGACTTTCCTCTCCCAATAACAGAATTGTTAATCGATAGTACGACGCAGTATGTTATCATGTCCTTCATGGACGGCTACGCAGGGTATAATCAAATTAGAATGGCGCCCGAAGATGAAGAAGCAACAACATTCAGAACACCGTTGAGGATTTATTGTTACAAAGCTATGCCATTCGGTCTTAAAAATACCAGGGCAACATATCAAAGGACGATGAAAAATATCTTTCAAGATATGATGCATAAACATGTTGAATGCTATGTTGATGACTTGGTGGTCAGGTCAGGAGATCATCAGGAGCACCGTGAACATTTGACAGCAGTGTTCCGTCGACTCAGAAAAAAGCAGCTAAAGATGAATCCAACTAAATGCATGTTTGGAGTATCTTCGTGCAAATTTCTTAGCTTCGTTGTACGGCATAGGGGTATCGAGATCGATCCAGAGAAGGTTAAAGCTATCCAAAATATGCCGCCACCAACAACGCTAAAGGAGTTGAAAAGTTTACAGGGAAAATTGGCGTACATTCGCCGTTTCATTTCAAATCTCGCAGGTAGGTGTCAGCCATTCTCTCGGCTAATGAAGAAAGACACAGAATTTGTATGGGATCAAGCCTGTCAGAATGCATTTGATTTAATCAAGGAATTGTTAAAGCAGCTGTCGGTGCTAACCGCTCCAGTGAGAGGTAAGCCGCTTATCTTGTATATATCTGCAACTGAGAATTCTTTGGGAGCTTTGTTGGCACAGGTAAATGAAGCCGGGAAAGAGACTGCTCTTTATTATCTGAGTCGAACATTGATGGGGGCAGAATGCAATAATTCTCCGATTGAGAAAGAATGTTTAGCGCTAATATTTGCAGTACAAAAGCTAAGACATTATTGTCTCTCCCATGACATAACTTTGATCTCGAGAGTAGATCCGATAAAGTTTTTGATGACTAGGCCGATGTTGTCGGGAAGATTAGCCAAGTGGATGTTATTATTATCAGAATATACTATTTCGTATAAGCCAGCAAAAGCAGTAAAGGGGTAAGCCGTGGCAGATTTTCTTGCAGCGCATCCTATGGCAGAAAGCGAAAAGATTGACGATGACTTTCCGGACGAGCAAGTTATGTTGACCGAATCCCAGAGTTTATGGCAAATTTATTTTTACGATGTTGCTCGAACGTCAGGAGCGGGGGCAGGAATGATATTTATTACTCCTCAATGTGACCTATTGCCATACTCCTTCACATTAGGCACTGCATGTACAAACAATGAGGCTGAGTACAGAGCTCTCATTATTGGAATGGAAATAGCTCAACAAATGGGGATAAAAATGTTACATATCTTCGGAGATTCTAAATTGATTATAAATCAATTAACAACAGAATTCGAAGTGAGGAAGCAGGAACTCTTACCCTATTGCTGGAAAGCGTAACAGTTGCTCGAACAGTTCTGTCACGTGGAAATTAAACACATACCACGATCCGAAAAAGCAAAAGCAGATGCTTTGGCCAGCCTAGCAGCAGCTTTATCCTGCACAAATCGAAGCCCTCTCCAAGTAACTATAAAAGAAAGAAGATTCCTACCATCTTCAGAGGTCATTGGAGAAGCCATTGAAACGCTTCCTATATCATGTCTGGAAGTAATGACAAATGATTGGCGACAACCTTTTGTTGATTATCTCAAATATAACATCCTGCCGGAAGATAATGCACAAAGACAACAGATTAAGCAGCGATCGGGAAAATTCGTCATATGTAGTGAAGTATTATATAGAAAGTCTTACAACAGATGTTGCTATGGTGCCTAGACAAACAAGAAGCAAGCTAAATATTACGGGAAGCACACTCGGGTGAAGTGGGGCACATCAAGTTGGCCGAAATTTATTCAATAGAGTACACCGAATGGGTTATTACTGGCCTACAATGTTCAAAGATGCGATAGATTATGCGAAGCGATGCCATGAATGTCATATCCATGGGGATGTTATACAAGTTCCCCTGGAAGATTTACATCAGTCCGTCTCTTCTTGGCCTTTCTTGGCTTGGGGACTTGATGTAATTGGTCCTATAAATCTACCTTCATCCAAAGGAAAGTAGTATGTTCTAGCAGCAACAAATTATTTCTCTAAATGGACTGAAGCAGTCGCTTTACGCAATGTTAAAGAGAAGGACGTGGTCAATTTCATCCGGCATGCCATAATATACCGTCATGGTATTCCAAAGAAGATCGTAACTGATAATGACACTCCTTTCAAGAACAGAGGCATGGAAAAGCTGTGTCAGAAGTTCAGCATTCGACATTCATTTTCAACGCCTTACTATCCCCTGGCCAATGGATTAGCAGAGGCATTCAATAAAACGATTGTCAAAATACTAAAGAAGATGGTGACAGGTAATAGACGTGATTAAGATGAAAAGTTATAGGAAGCATTATGGGCCTACAGAACTACTCATCGCACAGCAATAGGGACAACACCATATTCGTTAATCTATGGCATAGAGGTTGTCATCCCAATCGAAGTACAAGTGGCATCGCTCAGAGTGACAGTACAGCAGTCTATAACAGATGATGAAAATGCAAAAATAAGGTTGAAAGAGTTAGATTTGCTTGATGAGAAACGTCTAGTAGCACAGTAGCGGTTGCAGTCATATCAGGCCAGGATATCAACTACTTTTGATAAGCAAGTTAAATACCGCTCCTTCAAAAAAAGGGGATATGGTACTAATGTTGAAAAGACCTATAGTGGTCACCCGCTGAACAGGGGGCAAGTTCGAGCCTAAATGGGACGGGCCGTATATAATAAAAGAAGTATACTCCAATGGAGCATATAGAGTCGCAAATCAAGATGGGCAGGGTATCAGCATACCAGTCAACGCTCGCTTCATCAAAAGATACTATCCCTAAAGAAGCTTTTGGTTTTGATCTAGAATATTATCAGCATAATGATTCTATATCAAAAGGGAGCAAGAAGGAATGAGATCATATTCACATGTTATCGAAAGAATCTATAAAGAAGAAATTCACAAGTGTATCGACTACATTAGCAAATATTCTAAAAAGAAAGTAGAAAGTGAACATCGCCATTCTGAAAAGAAAGTAACTCTAAAGAGAAAGTGATCATCGTCATTACCAGATGAGTTCGACAAAATTAATTTCATCTTGAAGACATTATCAAAAGTAAACGGATACTCTTGAAGATATTATCAAAAGCAACGATGTATCAATCTCAGTCAGAACCGTCTATCATTCTGGCGATAACGATGATCACAATTATTATCGCCTTACAAGGCATGATAAGGCAGTCTAGTCAAGCCAAATCCTAAAAAGGATCAAGCCCTAAAAGGGCCGGCCAGCTACGCATAAAGCCAAAAATCAAGATTGCCATTCGGGCAGTGGCGAGGAGTCAGTGGCCCTAAAAAGCCCGTGAAGACCATCGTGCACACCCACGCGGGCAGCTGATGGAGCCAATGATTAAAAAAAAGAGTCGTAAAATGGCCAGTCATGCGTAAACCCCATGCCGTCTGTACAGCTTTCTGGCAGCGTCACGGTGAATGGAAGAAAGTGTTCTCCCGTGAATGGGCTCGACCTTGCAGACGAAGAAAATAGGGGCCGTAGTGTGAGCTGTACATCGGCCAACCGTGCGTAAGACCCTCCAGATCTATGGTTTGATTTCAGTACTAGCTCATGAGGAAGGGCTTAAACCTATTCATTGATGGACTAGCAGCCTTAGATTTGGTACCCCAAAGGTAGCCTTGCGAGCTTTGTGAACTCTAGAGAGTTACCATGGCCAACCTTGTGCGTAAAATCAAGCGAGTTCACAGCCCCGGTAGCTTCACTAGGTCCCTCTGATGGATCGTGGTTTGTGAACTCACAAGGCCGTGAGAAGTCCAGTGAACTCCTAAGAGTTACAGAGACCATCACGTGAGACCATGCTCCACTACTCAAGGGCTTAAACTGCGTGTGCGCTCCACTACTCATGAGCTTAAACTGGGTGTGACTGACTAAATTGAAACTCAGTACCGCCAATTTAAATACTCATATAGGGAATCCCGCATTAACAAAGCATAAAAAGTTTAAAGTTGCAACTTATGTTATGATAAAATTGCTGTATAGATAAATATGATTGCGATAATATGCGATATGATAATTCTTCAACAAAAAGACAAATGTCTTAAAATGCTACCATAAATGCATATGCTGGAAGTCAAAATAAATTACTCATTCAAAAGCGTATGAACGCAAAATTGCATGTTCAAGAATCACATGTTTAAAGTTCCTCTACAACTCCTACTGCCTCCATATACCCGCGCAAATCCTCTTTTAATTATTCTTGAGCTGCATCATGCCTTGATTTTTCTTCAAGAATGATCTTGGTTTAATTAGGAATGTCGGCTAACTTGCCTTCCAAAGATGCGATCACTTCTTCACTTTGGAGCAGTGCAGATTTTTCTATATTAATAGATTGAATATTCGCTCGCATCCTTCCTTCAATATCCTAAATGGTTGATTCTTTCTCATGGTTCCTCATCTCCAATCGAGAAATTTCCTCTTTCAGTACTGCAATGCGATCTTGGATAATCGCTTCCTCATCAGTATGAAACTTTAATTGATCTTGAAGAATTGAATATTCTTGCTCAAGCTTGGAGATAAAGGAAGCTGTCAAAGATGCTTGTTCTTGAGATGTAGCCAGTTGCTTCCCATATTCCAAAATCCCAGGAGCAATTGTAGCATTTTCTGCCGATGCTAAAGAGATTACTGAATCACAAAATCTGAGAAGAGAATCACGCAAAGAAGATATGCTGATTCTAGCCATCCTCGCAGAACTTTCCAAAATTTCAATAGTAATATCCAAATCCGACCATTGTTCAGGATTCTTGAAGATATGGACTATCTCTAATAAAATTCCTCATCAAAAGCATCTTATGTGCAGGGACTTTCGCAAAAGATAATAGTTCAGATGCAGTGGCCATAGAGTCGGAACTGGCCGCTCCACTGCAAGAAGGGGTTCCTATAGCATAAAGAAAGGAAACATTCAGATATATTGATAAAAAATTATAATACATACAATTCTGAGTGAAATAACTAATATACATATACCTATCACTGGAATACAATTGACAGAAGGAGAAATTCCTTGAATCCCAGAAAGGCCAACCTCCACTATATCGGCAAGAGAAGGTGCCCTAGCCTCTGTACTTGAGTCTCTGGTGGTTGGAGTTGGCAAGTTAGTGGTCTCTATCGGAAATATAATCTCATGAGCTACTACTTTCCGTGCTGCCAACGGAACCCGAGAAGCTCTTGGCGAAATTACCGCAGGAGGATCTGAAGGGGAAATCTCACCTATCTCGACATTAGTGACACGAGCACCTAAAAGGGAGACACGACAATTCTAAATAAATGATTGTTATTAAATATGTAGATAAAAATATGCATATGAAAGTTAAATTTTCTTTACCTGGTGAGTACCCGTATTCACCGTAATCTAAATATTCCTCTTCTTCTTCTACGGTTACAGGAGATTTGACAGGATTTTAGTGCCAGGAAAAACTTCAGAGGTTGAGGGAGGAAGTTCTATTTCAATACCTTCTATAACTGCTTCCTCCTCTCCGTTAATATCGACTTCTCCTTCCTTAAAGTCGTCATCTTTATCTTCGCTGCTTTCACCGTCTTCATCATCCTCATATTGCGAAGAGGCAGTATTCTCTGATGACGAGGCTGACCTTTCATCCTCTAAAGTTTCTTCATCAACTTCTTCGATAACAATTTGCTTTCCTTTGGAAGAAGCAGCCTGATTGCTCTCTGGTGCGGTTTCTCTAATTGAAGGAGAGACAGACGTTTGTCTCGTTTCCTCTGGAGGAATGGGTGGTGATGCTTGTAAACGCGCCCTTGATCTAGTCATCGGAGATGATGGGCTAGGGCGAGTAGGTTGTGAAGGAGGCACTGAAACATCATGAATTGGTTCTTCTTGAATTGCTGCAGTCTCTGCAAGAACAGGAGAAGATATACCTTCAACATTTTCCATAGCTTGACCTATAGAGTGGCAAGGAGCTTGCTCAAATCCATTAAGACCCCGTGAGCGAACCAGCCATCCAAAGTATTAATAGGCTTCATCTCACGGATGGGGTCTTCTAGTAATATTTTGCTACAAATTTCCCAGCGATGGGATGCATGACTCTTCTTTGGAATATAGCCAATCCCACTGTCTAGTTTTATGCCCTTCGGCCTGGGCGGATGAAGAAAGATGGAAGAATCTACGGGTAGGCATTTGGTGACCAAATATGACTGGTGGTCCCACCGCCGCATCCAACTGTATGAGGTGCGAACTACACGTTCGCAGCTAGGAATTATGAAGGAAGAATCAACTTGGCCATTCAAAAGTTGCTTCCATATCATGGCCCAGTTAAGAGGACCCGTTCCGTAACAACACATCTTTCTGGTGACTAGCCCGCAATCTTTTGGCATGGTTTGATCATAACCAAACTGGCGAGCAAAGCAGCTGGGATAATAAGGCTCTCGCCAGAATTCTATCCCTTCTTGAAGTGGTAAACTACATGAACGAATAGAAAGAAAGAAAGCCCTTTCTGTTGTAGTGAGTGTTCTTTGGTCTACCATGTCTGTATCTTTAATATAGCGATGGAGACGGAATTGGAAGAAGTCTATCTGGTCATTATCCCGAATCTTATTTACAACCCAGTCATATGCCCTCTTGGCCATTGCCCTTTGCTGGAAGAACCAAAGTGGAAGATGTGAGGGATGAACATACACTTTCTCTGATGCTTCAAAGGTCTAAGGAAAGTAAACTCCTAGCCACCCTGTGATATAGTGCCAAGAAGTATATGCTAATGAAGTTCCAAGAGTAGGATTCTTCACGTGGATGGCTATCTCTCCAAGGGCTCTGTAAATAGAGCATAGTATGGGAGGAGCAAGAGAATATCTATGGCCTTCGGCCAAAGCGCCAGCTATGACAAAGACTGTGGGATGAACAACATCTGCCCACTTGGAGTTAGGAAGCACAACGAGGCTTAGCCAGTAGGCCAAGAAAGCTACAAGTTCCCTAAATGAACTATAATATGCTCTCTCCTTCATGGCGTCTCGAAGCTGCATTACCTCCTTGGAGTGACAGTTGCGGAATCTATAAGAAGAAGGGAAATATAAGTATGGAGAAGCCTCTAAAAAATATATATATAAGTTGATTCTTAGGTTTAAATACCTGAGACCTCTGGAGAAATGTGCAAGCCATTGTAAAGGAGGAAGCTTGTGAAAATTGGAAAATTTCCCCATCTCCTTAAAAAGCTCGATAGTGGTCTCAGAGATGGAAGGTTTACGATCAGGAGAGGTCACAAAGGCTAACTCCCTGTTGGTTGGAATGAATTCATCATAGAACCTGCCTGTTATTGGAAGAATAACTATGCGATGGAGATCCCAAAGTGTTATACTCATCTCACCGTAGGGCAGGTGAAAAGAGTTGGTAGTAGGCGACCAGTACTAAATGAAACCTTTCAGCACAGTGAGTTCCTTATAAAAGTACTTAGATATCACTTCTATAGCATCATAAAGGCCAATTTTGGCAAGCGTGCTTGTGTGCTTCAGTAAGATAGCTTCTGCCCAGTAAGAATAATAGCATCGATCGGTTAATAGACCCCTGATGCGGAAATCTTCTTGTCCCCAGAGTTGTGCACGATCTCGGAAACACTGTTTGATCGTTTCATAGAAATGTGAAGGGAAAAGGTCATGAGGGCTGTGGAAAGGTACCAGGAAGATCATAGGATGGACTTCTCCAATCTTTTGCTGTGGTTTCTGCGTCTATATTATCCCTTCAAGGATGCGTGGCTCTCTCATTGCCCACGACTCAGTATACATCAGTCTTTCACCGTGTACATAATCCTTTGGCTCGCAGTCAAGCATGAACTGGTGGCGATAGACGTTGATGGGAATTATTGTCATGCCTTCTGCATAAGGGTTTTCAAACTTCATGACGTCCTCAACAACTCGCACTGAGTCCCACGAGTTCTGGAGTCTTTTCCTCTTGTGTTCTAAAATTTTTTCTTCAAATTCTTTCGCCTTATTTTGGCGAGCCTTTTTCGAACGAGAAGCGGGAGGAGTGTCTTCCCGAGGAGGTGGTTTTTGGCTGTCGTGCGAATGTGGATGGTTTTTTTCAACCATTCGTCCCAGTCATATTCTCTACCATGTTTTGGAGGACATTTGAGCTCACCCAGTGCTATTGATCGGTGAATGGGAGATGGCAGAGATTTAATACGGCTAGAGAAATCAAAGGTTGGAAGTACGGGTTCCTTGAAGTAGGTAGGAGTGTTGGTGGTGGTTTTTATTCATTTAGTAGGTGGCTGATCAAAAGAAGGAGAAGGACGGTAAGAAGATTTATCAGACAACTCAGGTGAGAAGGTTGGGCAGTAGGGGAATCTACGAGGTGAAAGGTTTGCTTAGTACGAGCCATGATGAAATACGAAGTCAAGGGTTTTGAAGAAAATCAAATATACGAAAGAAAATTGGGAAGGGTTAAGCGATCGGAAAAGATCAAGAAGCTTGAGGAAAAAACAGTAAAGTGCAGACGCTTTGCGCGGGTCCGCGCAAAGTAAAGGGTTTGCGCGGAATATAGGGACTTCTGGAAAATTTACGCAAACAACAAAGTTGTTGCACAGTACCGTGAAACGATATTGATTGCGCGGGGAAATCGCAGGAACGAAGTTTCGATAGGCGCTCGACGGAATTGACCAAATGAGTAAGAGTTAGACTATTTATAGGATTCATGCCCGAGTACGGTACGAGGGTTTTGATTGCGCGGGTCCGCACAAACCCTGGAGAAAGGATTTTAATTGATCCTTTTCTTTGATTTTGTGAAAAGCAAAGAAAGGATCAAGGGGGCATTTGTTGAGGCATAAAAATAAGGAGAAGAAAAGAACAATATTACCTTGCGCGGGTCCCCGCAAAGTATATCGGTTGTGCGGGTCCCCGCAAAGTATATTAATTGCATGGGTCCCCGCAAAGCATATCGATTACACAGCAAGAGTTCCAAGTGATTATTCAAGATATATCCCACATTGCTAAGATTAAAGGTTCCGCACGTGCAAACGCCTATAAATATCCATTCCCCTCTTTCATTTGGAAGGTTGGAAGATTTCGGAGAGAAAGCAGAGTAAAGAAGAAGACTGAAGGTAGGAGCAAAGGGCTTTGGTAGGTTGCGCGGACCCGCGCAACCCATATCCTTTTTTTGCGCTGGATCTATAAACAGATTGCTCTGTGATGCCAGAATGCAAAAGGTCATCTTTGTCAAAATGCTTGAAGCCCCCAAGTCTTCAAGTTCTTCAAGTTTTTCCTGTTCAAGTGAAAGGAAGAGTTATCAACAGAGATGCATATTCCTCCTGAGTCTTAGGAGATGATCAAAATAACGCCGGAATGCTACTAGAATCTCTATCTCCTTGAAGATTGTTGATCGATTCGTCAATTCCTCCTAAGTCCCAGGGGATGACTGAGATCACTGCTGTTATGCTGCCAACATTTATATTTGACTATAACAATTGAATTTATAATAGTTTCTTTGTACCAACTAATCAATCTTAGAATCAAGGGATATTAGAGGATATAAATGAACTCAAAATCAATAAAGTGTGATGATTGTCTTTATACTTTTCGCTGTTATGTCTGAATAAGATAAATTCCCCAAATCAAATACATTCGTTTTCTTGTCGAAAACAACATCAAATGATGGAGTTATGGGCGTCTCTGTTAGATCGCGTGATTTGGAAAGATTAACAATCCATATTGAAAAATGATGATCGAAGAGTTCCAACGTGCTTTTGGGATATTGAATTATCTCTGAATTAGTCAATTCCGGTCCCATTTGGAAGCTTGACAAGTTACCATTCCAATGAGCTAGAAATAGCCTAAATTCGTCCTCTGAAGAGAGAGTAATGAGGGTTACTATTGGACAAGGAGATGAAGGAACAATCAAGACCAACGACTTTGATCCCACTTACAGATGCCAAAATGGTCTCAGAATACGACGATTCCAGTCATGAATGAAAGAGCACTAAAGTACCTTTCAAATGACAAAAAATCGACCCAATCTGACAACAAACGATGGAGTTATGGGCGTCTCCATTGGATCGCATGATTTGGAAAGATTAACAATCCATATTGAAAAATGACGATCGAAGAGTTTCAATGTGCTTTTGGGATATCGAATTGTCTCTAAAGTAGGCAATTCTGGTCCCATTTGAAAGCTTGACAAGTTACCATTCCAATGAGCTGGAAATAGTCTAAATTCATCCTCTGAAGAGAGAGTAATGAGGGTTACCATTGGACAAGGAGATGAAGGAACAATCAAGACCGACGACTGCGATCCCACTTACAGATGCCAAAATGGTCTCGGAATACGATGATTGCAGTCAGGAATGAAAGAGCACTAAAGTACCTTTCAGATGGCCAAAAATCAACCCAATCCGATATGAAATGATGGAGTTA